>JAVQIZ010240679.1:0-37544 GCA_036023535.2 Galaxias brevipinnis | reverse complement strand
ACACACACACACACACACACACACACACACACACACACACACACACACACACACTCACCAGTGAGGAGCATGCGGTATTGAGCCACGCGCACGATGACTTGGAGCAGCTGATGCTTGAGAGAGAGGTTCTCTCCAACTGGACTCTGCTGCTGAGACATACAAGGAAAAGACACATTTGACTCAAATAGGGATTGAAAAATGCCAAAACCGAAGGAGATAGGGGGAAAAGCAGGTGCGCGAGGGAGAAGACAGTAGGAGAACTGGGTGAATTGCAAATCGCACCAGAAATGGCACTTCAGCAGAATCACCAGTCACTTAAAGCCAGGGCCAATAACTCAACAGAGTGCTGGTCAGCATTACCAGCTGCCAGCACAAACTTCACCCTGGGCTCTATCTATAAGCACACACACCCACACACACATCCCCACACACACACGCACACACACCCACACCCACACCCACACACACACACACACACACACACACTGTGTGTATTCACATACTCCAACAAAGCCTGTATAGTAACAAATCAATGTCACACACTTGGCAGAGCAATAGGTTGATTTGATCAGGGAGGTGTAAAGTCTGTATGTCCTCTAATTAGCTTTTCTCAGCGTCTCACGGCTGCTTACAGCAGGTCCTAAAAGAACCAGACAGCTACTACACAAGGCCCACTAGCGGTACAATCTGCTCTCCCACTACAGCGTGCTTCATCACTGCCAGACACACAACAACCCGTGGCCCACACAACTCTCCTGATAAGAAGAAGAGAAGCGATGGGCTGAGATACTATTATCTGATATTGTTGCTTCCACTGTGTCTAACCGGTCGTGTGTGAAACCCCCGCCAGGTCTGACCTCAAACTGGCGAACGATGGCGGCGAAGGCAGGAGATGTTCGGCAGCTCTCCTCCAGCAGGCTCATGCTGCGATCGTAGTGGCCGATGTAGGTGGTGTAGACCACAAACTCCGCCCTGCGGGACAGGATGACGTCTGCGATCCTCTGGCTCTCCTCCCTGAGGGGAAACAACAGAGAAGATGGAGGGGACTCCGTACGCACCGGGCCACCGAGCTCAGGGAGAAGTCGACAGAGACTCCATGCACAAGAGGAATAGCTGCCCTGCTGCGTTTGCCTTGTGCTTTCAGCGGCTCACAGAAACAATGCATGGTAGACTAGGAGAACCACCACAGAGGCAGCAACTTCAGCTGATCTAGTGTTGTGTGTGTGTGTGTGTGTGCGTGTGCGTGTGTGTTCATTCGTTAGTGTAAGACTGTGAGATTTGGTTGAGTCATATAGGAGAGTAGTGTGTGTGTGTGTGTGTGTAAGCATTCACAGCAGCAGCAGGCCCTCACCACTGCCGGATGCGGTTCTCCAGCTCGGTAAGGATTCGTCGGTGGAGCGTGTAAACGTCAGGGAGCTCGTTAAGAATCTCCCTCAGCCTGTCCTCCTCCAGCACCTGGTCGCCCTCCTCCCCCACGGCCGCACCCACCGCTTCCCGGAAGTCCTGAGAGATGCGGGGGACAGGTTAACGCTCAACACACACTCTCCCTGCTTTTCCTCGTTGCTCCTGTGTTGGAGATACAGTAGATAAGGGATATAAACCTTTGGCCCGTGTGAGCCAACTGCTACATCCAATAAGAGGAATCCCTCTTAATCTGACCATAATATTTGGGCTTTTGTCTGACCGAGCGACCTCCATAGGAGAGCGTAGTCCCCAGTCACTTGTGAATACACACACAGATGTTCTCATGCTCTCTCTACCACACACACTTAAAAGCCCATGCACACTAAAATGCCCCCCCCCCCAAAAAAAATGGTCTACCAACATTAGATGAATTGAAATTAAATTTGAAATACAATTTATGCATCTTATGACGTCTATTTTTAGACGGTAACTGGATGCAAAAAGCACCCCATTACTCCAAGTAACGTTCAGAACATTAGATTACCTCTGTAGAACATAAAGACTTCTCTGTTCAATATGTTTACGTCTCCTCAGTAGAGGGCAAGCTGCAAAACACCACTAATAAACGTAATAACCCATATTATGTGCCACTGCTATTGATCTGTCTCTGAACACACTCATTTAACTGTTACATTACAGCTGATGTTAATAGATAAACAATAAATAGTATTGAATCTATGACTGAACTATGTTTTCGTAGCTAAATAAAACTGATGAGCAATGTTATGGTGAGAGGTCAATCAAGAAGCACTTTGCCTCTTAAATCATTACAGGGAAGAAGAATCATTTGAGAATGGTGAGGAGCCAGTAAAGCATCAACGTTGGGGAATGTTTTCATGGACCTGAAAAGAGCAGAAACTAATCTTCCATCTGCTGCTTGACAAACTAACTCAGATAACAGGTAGAATCTATGTGCAATCTAGGTATATGAATAAGATTGGCCGCCACAGAGTGACATACATGCTTAGTTATCCCAATGTAAACGAAAGAATTAGTTTGTCGAAAAAGCATCCATAAACTGAAACTATCAGTAGCTATTCAAGACACGGCTTCATCTGTAGCAGAGGTATGAGACCATGAGACTGTATATCAACACAGAAGGTAACTGCATATCTGGTTATGGTTCCAAAGATAACACTAGCGTTACTAGTTACACTTACCTCCTGAAGAAGTTTGAGGGCCTTCACGTGTCTAGAGAAAGACAAACAGAAGCATGGTTCAAACATGATGGAAAATGAATGTAAATAAAGCAAACTCACAGACATATCGGTGGCGGTGTAGTGTACAGTTCTCGGAGTTTCCAATCGTTCTGATAGCGTGAATATCAATTGAAACATTGAACTCACAATCTCTCGGAGTCCACCAGGTCTTTGGCGATATAAAAGGCTCTGGACCGCCCGTCAGTCTGTGGAGTACAACTCCACTCAGTTATGGGTTCTCTGTGAGCATATCTCATTGAAAGGTTGAAAGGTACTGTACAATCTGTCTTTTGCTCGAGAGCCAAAACTGTAAAGACAAACCTGGCGATCGTAATTGTTTTCCAGCCCTCCTTCCTCTTCCTCTGACGTGCGCCCCTGGTCCTCCTCGGCTTCCGCCCCTCCCCCCACGTCGCCCGCGGTGGTGGTCGCTGGACTAGAAGCTAAGGAGCACACGTTGTAGGCTTCTGTATAGGCACTGAGAGGTCAGGAAATGGAAGCATTGGGACAGAAGTCAGGTGCTTTAAACTAACATAGAGATAATAAGCCAAGGAGTAAGCAATCTCATTGAGAGACAGGGAAAACAACCAAACAGAATAACAAAGCATACAGTATATATACGTGCATATATGTTCTACCAGTCTGTGATAGCAAGTGTTATCTTCTATGCGGTTGTTTGTTGGGGAAGTGGCACCAGCACTGGTGACACCAAGAGACTCAACAAGCTGATTCGGAAGGTTGACTGTCATTGGCACTAGTATGAAAAGTCTGGGGATGGTGGTGACGCAAAGGTCACTTACCAAACTCTGGACTATAGTGGACAATGTCTCAAAACCCTCTGCAAAACACTGTGGCAAAACAGATGAGCACATTCAGCAATTGACTGGTTAAACTGCGCTGCCGCAAGGAACACTATCAGAGGTCTTTCCTCCCAACTGTAAGACAACACAACGAGTCCCCATACTGCAGGGTAGGGTTTTACCCAAGGGATCTCAGTCAGCTTGATTTCTGAGTTCAAAGTGGTCACTACTCTGACTAGATACACATATATATTCCTGGCACATGCTAATACCTTGAACTGTAAATAAGATAGAGGTTATATATTTTCTGTATACTTTTCATCTATATGTCCTTACTCACTGAATATGCAAACCTTACACTTTTTAACAGCAGTTACGTTTTTTTTTTGTCTTAATTTTACCAGGTTAGTCTCATTGAGATTCAGAATCTCTTTTGGAAGAGAGACCTGTAGTTTTAAAACAACCAACTTTACATGGATACCGGTATCCGCACTGTTGTGACCAAGAGTTGTTTTAGGTGTGTCTGTTGTTTGTATCTGTCTGATGTTATTGTTGCTGTTGTTCAGTGAAAACGATCACATTGTTATCCAATGTACCAACATAAACTGTTTAATTTGTTGGTTTGTGCTAATAAATCTGTCTAAAGCTAATAGTGAAGTTGTAACTCTGTTACCTCTGGCTCTGAGTCTGACACAGTGATATAGGTAATAGCTCCCGTGTCTGTACATAATTAATCAGTACTTGACTGTGTCCTTTTCCCTAGCATTGGCTTCTTCCTCACATAGAAGACATTCCCTATCCTCCAGATCTTTAGATAGCATGACACATCTTGCTTGTGGCTTTGATGAGGCTTGTCTTTACATAATACCACAAAATGCTCAACAACAATGAGCTCTTTAACAACAATGCCAGTGTTCAGAACAATGCTGAATGATACTTTAGTTTGAACTTTCCACTAAAATAGAAGTGTATCTGATCAATCAGTAAGAAGAAATCAACCAAAAGGAGGTTCCTCGCAGACAACTGCTTTGATCGATGGCTAATATAACTCTCTGTCAATTAGATTAACAATCGATTTGTGAATGGAAAGAGGAATGACGTTTGAAAATAATTCAGTAACAGCAAACTGACAGAGCAGCTATCAGTCCTGACTATGTTGCACAATTTACTAAATGTATGTACATGTATGTGTAACCCATGACAATATAAAGTGTTCATTACAAAATACAACCTTAAAGCTCCTATAAGATGCCATCATTGTTCTCTTAATAAAACCTTGTGTATATAGGTAGAACTCAATTTGGTTTCCTGCTGTAATTAAAATACTGCCACAAATCTATGGACAAGGAGAACAAGACCAAAGGAATGTAGTGTGATGTCCTTGTTCTGACTCCTCCAGGGGTCAATGAAGAGATCCTAGGGAGCCTGCAGTGACGGTCTTACCCCAACCCAGGGACACATGGCAGAAGGAGGCTGTATTCTCCTCACTGTAACAGATGCACTTCAGCAGGGAGTCCAAATGGATATACTAATGGTTGCAGCTCAGTAGGGAGTGCATGCAGAGCTAATGACAACATACCCTTGAGTTAGCAATGACACGGTCCCCTATACGTACCCTACTGCCTTGACAGCAGGATAGCAGCGCTTCACTACAAGCTCCGGTAGATTTAACACCACCCAAATGAGGCCAACACATGATCAACATATGTGTGAGGTTACAAATTGGTACTTAACGGCCCATTAGTGCCGAAGGAATTAAACTTTCCGATGGATTCTACAGTATTCTCTCCTGGAGACACAGCTAAAACGTTTGTCTGTACCTAGGTTTAACTCCCGCTGACAAATCATTCTTCTCAGCTCAAAGGCCACTTCTTAGTCTCATAAAAAGCAGCAGCTTCAGCTCCCCGGGCCAGGATGTCACCGCCCCGCCCCTGCACCCGCCGTACCGCAATGTCTCACGACTACCAGGGGCTAAATCCATAGTGGCAAATTACAAAAGAGATCAAAAATGAGTGTCCCCTCTTTTCCATTTCTCTCCATCTCACTCTCTCTCTAACTCTTCACACCAGGTTGTTCTAGAGAAAACTGGTAGTCTGTGGGCACAGGTCATTTAGACAAATCACTTTGAATAGTCTTTTTGTGATCAAAATGTACTTTAGTGAACCATGGACCATAGGACTCAAGTGTATGTCCACTCTCGTGCGTTGCTAATTCCTTGTTTGACGACATTGGAAGTTGTAGGCCATGTTATTACACTATTACAGCTATCAGAGCTTGCAGCTCAACTATACTGCACCTTAACATGGAGCATGCAGGCTGATGTACAGTATGTCCAATTCCCTGGCCAACCTCTTGTACTGCTGTTCCTGTAAACAGGGAAGTGGCTGCTTCCTCCCCGGGGATGACCTGGCAGTGGCCTCACAGTCCCCACACCTAAGCCTTCCTTCAGCTCCCTACCGTCTACAGCCATGGCCAGGCCAAGACCTGCACTCCAAACCCTTTGGCTGCTCCCTGCCAAACCCTGAAGTAAACTAAAGCATGTCAGTGCATCAAATCATTCAGGTAAACATTACAAACACCTAATGCAAAGCCTTGGTTTGGATACCGTTTGTGTTGAATTCATTATTCATCTATTTGACATTCCGGCTGTCGTTCCGGTGTTCCAAAGCTCCCTATGCATAAACATAGAGGAAGGAGCAACTGCTGACTCTGGGCCGCGACACGGAAAACACAGATCGCATCTCGTCCCCCCTATTTTCTGATTGGCTGGCGGGGGGCGTGAAACTCCCCGACTATTAATCATCCAGGACAGGGTGCACGATAGGGCGGCAGTCAACAGGAAAGCGGCTGGGGGGGAGGGGTGGACGTCACCTCAGCACGGGCGACGATAGCCACAACAAATGCCATCACCGCTGTGGGGGCCGAGACCATGAGGCCACGCAGCGGGGAAACAATACTGCTCCGATAGCTCACTGTGTGGCTCCTTACCAAGCAGACGCTTTCCAAATCCAATCAAGCAGCTGAATGTATACAACCACGTTTGTTTGAATGTCCCTTTAGGGCGGTTAACAGTCTCATTATCAGTAGAAAACATTAAAGCGCTAAATCCTTCCTCTGTTACAAGTGATCAGGCATTGCTAGAGTCCATATAGAAAACCACAGCAGACACCTATGCGATTATTCTCTCTGGTTGTTGAGGTCTCAGTACCTCAGCATAATATTAAAGATCACAGGCACACTATAAGGCCTCATTAGGATCATGGAGAGCGTGCGTGTGTGTGTGTGTGTGTGTGTGTGTGTGTGACTTTGAGTGTGTTTTTGTCGTTGTTGAGGGAATGGCTGTAGGACTATGTCAGAGCGAACCATTGTAACTCCATTGCCACCAGGGTGTACTTAACGTACATACACAGTGGACATCTGGTCATAAAAAAGACTAGTGACCAATGTAAGAGGGTACTGGGATCACTGGTGTCATAGTGAGAAGAATCTATCTATGAATCTATGTCAGCCTTGGTCCCTCTTATTGCCAACATTCACATAAAATATAAATCTTTCTTTCTCTCCCTCTCTCCTTCCTCTCACACACACACAGGCACACATACACACCACGCACGCACACGCACACGCACACACACACTTGGCCTTTGCATACCTTTCAGTTTCTTGCTCTCTCAACTGGGCTTTACTCTCAAACCCTGGGAAGCTGCTCATGTCCACGTAGCCGTCCGTCTCGTTTGCCGAGGACAGCACCCGGGTGGGCGGGTCAAAGAAATCCCCAAGCGTGCCCGGTCGGAGCGGCCTGCGGGACGGGACCTGGATGTTCTCATAGTCGGAGCTGATGATGGCGGGGACGTTCTCGTAGTCCGAGGTGTCGGCGTTGGGGAAGGAGATGGAGCGAGGCTTTGTCAGGGGCAGAGGTGTGAAGGGGCCCCGCGAGCGCTCCTCAAACGACTCCACGCGGGCCACGCTGCGGTTGAGGAAGGCCACGGAGCCACCTTTTGACTTCCCATCCTTGTAGAACAGGAAAGTGGACAGGGAGTCCGGAGAACGCGGGGTGTTGCTGACAGACGGAAGTCTGAGCTGAGGGGAGCCGCCGGTGCTCCGTCGGTCCACATCGAGGAGCCTGCCCGGGGCGTGGTGGCTGGACTCTGAGGAGGACCTGGAGGAGGAGGGCTTGACGTCCACCGCCCCTTTGCTCTCTGCTTTCCTCTTGAACTTGAGCATCAGAAAGCGCTTAAAGGATGACTTCTTCTTCTTGTTTGGGTCGGGCGAGTCGCCCTCGATGAAGAGGGAAGGGAAGCTCTTGGTGATGGGCTTCTTGGTGATGTAGGCCAGCTCAAAGGGAGGAGGAATGTCCACCACCGACGTGGGCGTGGACAGACCGCTGGACGGTAAGGGGGAGCGCCGGGAGAAACTGCCAGAGGAGTCAATCACACAGGGCAAGGAGAGGCTGTCCTCCCGCCTCTCCCGTGGGGAGCCCCCGCCCACGGGGAACACACACAGCGGCACGTCACGGCCCTCCACGGAGAAGGAGCGGGGGTACAGAGAGAAACGCTGCAGTCTGCCAGAGGTTTTAGCCCGGCCCGAGCTCAGCATGGGACTGCTGCTCAGCGCCGGTCCGGCCAGGTCCGCTTCCCCAGCAGAGCACTTCTGAAGGCCGGCCTCCGCCGTTCCCTCCTCCGGCACCGTCTCGGGCACGTAGCCGGGGACCTTCCCCGAGAGGGACCTGGAGCGCATCACCATGGCCTTTCGGTCGAAGGGCAGGAAGTTCTCCCCCTCGGAGTCCAGGCCCGCCTCCTCGTACAAGTGTTCGTCGCTGAGGTCCTGCTCCGTGTCGGTGGTCTCGTCCAGGTAGGGCACGATATGACCCTCCAGGTCCTCCTGGTGAAACACGTCAGAGTCGCTGGGGGAGAGCAGCTGGCTGCCTGACAGCGAGGACACCAGGGAGGCGTCGGGGTCAGCTGCAAAAGACAGAGAGACCAGGCGGACCCTGGGCTGGCTGTTGGAGCGGTTCAGCAGGGCCTCCATTATCTGAGATCTGTGCTCGTCACTGCCGATGGACGTTCTTTTTGGACACCGGCCCGCGGCGGTGTTCTCGTCTCTGTCGTCGCTGTCGTCATCGCTCCCTATCTCCACGTAATCTTCAGAGGACACGCACTCGATCTGTCCCGTGTCGGACTGCCCACCCAGTGAGTCTGTGTCCCCTATGGCCTCGTACTCACAGGGCAGCATGGTATTGATATCTCCCAGGGAAGGTGGCTCTGGTGTGACCTTGCCGCCGTGTGGTCCGTGACTCAGGCCGGTTTCGATGACGTCGTCGGATGAGATGTAATACGGTTCAAGGGCCGGGTCGGTCTCAGAGGCAGCCAGGCTCTCCTCCGCGTCCACAAGCGGTAGGTGGTGCTTGTCGATAATGGGCCGAAAAGTCAAGCGCTCCTCATTGATGATGGAGCACGCTTGATAACGCTCCACCCTTTTCTCAGAGTAGCCCGAGCCATCAGACACGTTGGATGAAATTTCCGTTTCCTCCTCTGGATCCATCTGTTGGCAGGAACCCATGACTTTAATCCCACACTCTACCTTCAGAATACCAAGAGAGCTGCAGCTATAAGGGGATGGTTCCTCTTGCTTCCATGCCATCGCGTTTTCTCTGGTAGGAAAAAATAACTGTTTGTGAACTGTTGTGTCTGCTTCGGGGGCTTCCTCCCCGCTTAAGAGCTTAATCTCTCTCGCCTCCTCTTCCTGTGCCTCCCTATCCTTTTGCGTAGGTGTTTCATTTTCAGAAGAGCAACAGGCTACCTCCTCCTCCTCAACGCTGGTGACGGAGAAGTCCCCCACTGAGAGGCCGTCGGTGTCGGCCAGCGCCTCGCCTGCATCGCACACGTCGATGTCTTCGGTCAGGTCCGTGTCAATCATCTCTGCTGCGTCCGCTGAGTCGGTGGTGAACCCTGCGTCGCTGAACCCAACGGGGTCCAGGGAGTCCAGCTCCTCTGTTAGAGCCGCGTCGGACAATCTCCAGCTCTCCTCTTCTTCCCTCATCCGCTCCTCCTCCCCTATCTCCAGCACCACCATCACCTCGCCCCCCAGCTCCTCTGATGAGCCGTTCTCTGATGAATAAACTGATGAATAGACTCCCGAGTTGAGACTATAAGAGCCAAAGTGAGGCTCCACTGGAACCGCCTCTTTCCCTTCTTGCCTCAGAGAGTCATCTGGGTCATTATCTTGATCCAGCTCCTCCTCTGACTGCACAAGGCCTCCGTTGAAGCACCCGTCCAGAGGGTTGGAGAGTAAAGATTCTGTCCCATCAACATCTGTAGCTACTTTAGGTTTGGGGGCTAAGGGTGGTTTGGATGTCCTAGCTGCAAAGCAGGCTCTGGATATGAGGGGAGAAGGCAGTTTGAGGTGGACTTGACCATGCAGCCTTGGCTTAGGAGCAAGAGGGGGCTTCTTGCAGTCTGAAAATATGTGCATGTGAAATAAATCATTAGACACTCCCATCTTGAACAAGTTTAAGGTTTGAGGGTTTGTTTCTTTAGCCCTTGACAATCCCAAATTGATTACATAAAACAATTGCACACACATGATTGTATAAGGATAAGTAGTTGTGAAATTCTACCCAACTAAGTAAAGGATTTATGGATAGAGCACCTGGGAAGGGTATTACCAGCACACTGTTAGAGAGAAAGAAAACATAAAGGATTTCCCTGACACACTTCCTGTGATTCATAGGAGAGAAGCTCCTTTAACAGCCTGTTGTTGCTTCTTTGAAGATGTAAGGTAAGAAAAACAAAAAGCATGATACCTATTTAGTCTTTTGGTCTCATAATGTTATTCTGTTTCATAAAAACAGATATATAAAGGGCATTGGATAGAAACAACACCTGATAACCATGACCACGTAAGTCTTAGATTGTAAGAGGTACCCTACACAGTGTCAGAAGTAGAAATACAAATATACATTATTTCTATTTCACATATTTCACATTTTATAATCCCTATTGCCACAAGCATCATTACTTTGTCAATTTGATATTTGAATGACAGAAATGTTACTAACAAATGACTGCCAATGCACTAACAATAAACTTATTATTATTATTACAAACTTAAGTCAAGGGTGTAGCTCAACATCAAAGAGAAGCGTGAGTAAAATATATGATTGTCTCACCTGTGTTCATTTTAGTAGGCTATGCGCACGGACATCCGAGCGAACAAATCTTTCTGACAGTACACAGGAGCCGTATCCAGACAATACTTGTGTTACCCTTTTTAAAATTAAAATACATAAAACTGTCAAAGAAGAAACTATTTAAGATTTTCGTTGAGCTACTTTCGTCGCCTGGATATCGGAAGTCTGGGTGGTCGTGTGCGCCTCATGGTGTCCAGGGCGCGACTGGTAACAGAGGGAGAGTTTTTTAGTTGGGTTGAGAGCGCGCGAGCGACCACCTCGATCACACTTCCTCCTGCCAAAAGAACATAAGAATTCCCTTCCCTCAGGCCATATCGCACTCGACAGTATTATTCAACTATAGCAATAATTATCAGTTTCTTAAAAGAACTTAACTTGTATCCTCAACAGGCACACTAAATAAATAACATGCATTTGCCAGAAAGAAAAAAAAAACTGTAAAGAAAGGTTTCAATGTTATAATCCATTCAACTTTTTGGTACATTCTGAGTAAAATATTAAAGTGTAAAATAAAAATCAGTCCTTTATTAGTCTGTAAATTGTAGAAACCATTTGTATAGTGGTTTTGTGGAAGAAGTTCAATGAGTAGCTTGCATAATGACTATAATATGACACTGAAATAACTAAAACTGCCTAAAATTAAGGATGTAAGTGACATGTTTTTAAAAAAATATTTTGAAATGACACAAATATGGTCTGAATGGTGCAAAAGTGGACCCTGAAAGCATTTCAACATAACAGGAAATTATTCTCCCTGTTTCCTGCACAGCCCAATTTGACTTCCTTAGCAACTGATGGACATCATGATCACATTCAACCATCATGATCAAATTGAACCTATTAATTAAGAATTGAGACTTACAGTCAAGTATGGTCTATTTTATCTATCTTTACTTCTGACACATTATTATACATTTGTCCTTCATAGCACAGTTTATGAAAATTAAAAAGGACATTGTTATAAAACAAACAGCTAAATGACGTCACATTATCTGGACTTCACAGTTTTTCATCTCTGTCTAACAGTAAAACAAATCAAGTGATACATGAAGGTAATCCCACATTTGTCACATGGTTCAAAGTGAGGCTAAGCTTGCACAGAAGTCATGCTAGGACACACAGGCTCTTTGCTGGACAATGAAGGGAAGACTCAGACCGCTAGGATTAAAACGTTCCCATGTACCAAGAGCATTCCCTCCTGGTGTGACATTGCACAAGCTGGATTAGCTGCCTCTGTCTAATAGAGGGCATCGGTGAACAGTATTTCCTCTTTGCTTTGGTCTTTCTCTCTCTCTCTCTGATCCATGAGAAAGACATTAGTCTAGAGCCCACTGTGCAGAAGAACCAAGGATGCACAGCAGGAAAGATACAATTTTAGACTTGACTTCAACCAAGATCTTTAAGATGTGTGTTCTCTGGCTGACGTAGCTAAGACTCCATGCTGGGTTCACTTAGTCAAGACCTGCATGAAATTGGTCACTTAGTCAGTCTTACCATTGGCAAAATAGCAAATCTGAAAGTTGTCTTAATAGTGGAAACCACACTGCTTTAATTTCCACACTATTTTTGTGGTGTGTTAAGTATTCTAACTTTTTAACAAGAATATCAACATTCACTTAACGTCTACAAAGGACTCGCGTTAAAAAAATATTAAGGAAACCTCTTCACAGCATGAGAGTGGAAACCACAGCCCCTGTTGTAGTGCTGCCGATGCTGAGTAGAACACTGATAGCAGCACAAATGGTTTAGCTCATTGAAAAACATTATGTGGTGTACCTCTGACCCCCTTTGTTTGTGCAATAATTGTATTTTCATATTGAGTCAATAAAGGGGAGGGAGGCTGGCTTTGGGTCCACAGTGGGAGAGAGTAATGACAGATATCCTGACATACAAGGGGCTGCAATGCAGATCTGGACATAAAAAAAATTAGAAATGTTTTGGGTTCAGAGCTGAAGGTTTCTTTACATAAACACACTCTAGCACACACACACACACACACACACACACACACACACACACGCACACACGCACACACACACACACACACACATACACACACACACACACACACAGATTCCAAGGGAAATAAATCTCAAATGGCCAACAGATCAGTGTTGATCTCTGCCCTCAGGAATTGCCCCCCAACTGTAAGAGCAAGGCAACAACACACAGGGGCATGTGGCCCATTTTAGGTAGCACCTGCAGAAATTGAGCCCAGCTGTGGCATTAAAGAGCTGGCTGGCGGTAGAAGATTAATGGAGTGCCCCAGTAACACTGGCTGATATATCGCATATAGTGATTGGGTCCTCTTGCACATCAACGCGGAGGCCACAGCTAGAACAAGTGAGAAACGATTTGATTAGAAAGTAAAGCAGGAATTAATTTAGGGCTAACTTCATCAATAGCCTTCCATGATGGTTTTACTGGTACTGTTTCAAGTTGGTTTCACTGGTCTGTCAAAATGACTATAAGAACTACAGGTGATTATACCACAACTCTTTTGACAACGGGCCTCTTAGCTGTATGATTGGTGGGTGTTATGTAGTCTACACTCTAGCTATCTGTCTCCTGTGTGCGTCAGGCTATATCAGGGGAAGAGGGAGCGCCTCCTCTCCCTTGCTTCTCCTGCACTGGAAGCAAAACAATGAGACTGACTTTAAAAAAGAACTCCATCTTGATTTACTCCTTCCTGCAACTGTTTTCAGGTCTTTCAGCAAAACGGGAGCAAGGAGGGTGCAGTTAGTTATAGACAAACCTTATTCTTTAACACATTAGTCACACTTTTTTAAAGCTTTATTTTCCAGTAAGGCATCAAAGGAGAGTTACCCAATGAGATTGTTTGGTGAAAATGTATCATGGGCTAAGGGAGTATACATTTAAGAATATTGCCAGATTGCTAAACATTTCCTGCATGACAGACTCCATAATTCCTATATTTGGGATATGCAGACTACTTTTACCATATGCTCTTCAATCATATGACAAACTACTTGAAATGTATGTATATACAATTCCTGCCTTTATTTACTTTTTTTATCCAAGGCAAAAAAATATATATATATTTCACACGTTCTTACTTTTTCTTTTCTTTCTTTCTTTCTTTCTTTCTTTCTTTCTTTCTTTCTTTCTTTCTTTACCAATTTCTGATGTGGTTTCATCTAGTTGCAGTTCAATGATCAACGTGTGAATGTTTTTCAAGGTTCCCTATTGTGTCAAAGAGTTGAAGTTTGTTCCTGTAAACAAACGTTTATCTATCAACACATCCATTGTCTGAGCTTATATTTCCCACCGGTCCATAGTCACAACTTGCATAAGATTGTCTGTATTCATAATTTCTGTCTTCAAAAACAACAGCAAGTATTTATTTATCAAAGTAAGTTGTTCATTCTCACTCATATGCATCGTCAAACGGTAAATACAGAAAATACATATTTACATATGTACGTGCATGCTCACAATATCTCTTGTTTGTGACAGGACACAGTGAAATCTGTGGAAAGCAACTGGGACAGACGAATTGTTGTGGTCATAGTTTTATAAATATCATTTTACATCGTGCTATGGAAACGAAGAAAACACAGCTTGTAGGTTGCTTTTGTTTTTCTACAAGGCCTTCCTGACCTTTGTACAAAGACCATGGGACCTCCCTTACATATTTTAGATAATTCTTGTATTTTTTCTGTTGTTCTATAAGAGTTTTGAAAACCTAAAAGAGAACAAATAAGAGGAATTAAAAGTCCTTTGAAAACACGTTTACACATTGTCCACACTAATATAACATAACATATATCTATTATATATTGTCTAATAATTTGTGACTAATCTATGATATAGGAAATTTAATAATTGCTGTAACAGATTGTTTTAAGAAAGGCTAACTGTGTACAGAATCTGCATATGGTGTACTGCAGCAAAAATGCCGGCGTAAACCATAGGCAACAGCAGTTACAAGACCAACTGTGTATTTTATGTATAGACATTTATTTCTGAAGTTAGCTGGAACGCCATACACAGAGACAGCTTATGGCATTCAACACTAAAAAGCAATAAACAAAAATTATAAGAACAATCTTCATGCATTGCAAACAAAGCCTCAAGGGTTAATCAGCTATATTGGTGTTTATTTAATTGACACGTATCAAGCATTTTGGTCACTGACTAGAACCTGCTGTCTGAGGCAAGAAGTGACCATACGTGCGTGCGCTCCAATCATCTATCTCCATACATTTACGCTGTATTGACCTGGAGTTACCCTCTGTCATGAATGTTATGCTTCTCCAATAAAGCCAAGTGTTTGTGTACGTGTGTGTCTGTATGTTTGTGTGTGTGTGTGTGTGTGTGTGTGTGCGCGCGCCTTTGTATGGTCGTAAGATTGAATTAGGAGTTGCACACTGGACAGGACACAAAGTTATTACTCTAAGAGATGATAGATGTCCAATCAAGACTAGAATGTAGAATCACAGCAGCTCAATAACATCTTTAGAGTCACGCTGTAGGAGCCTGCAAACCTGGCAGGATTGATCTGGGAGATTTCTACCCCCGCTGACAACGTAATGAATACAAATTCCTCACCAATAGATAAATCAAGGTGTACGGAACCAACTTGTTTTCCGTACACAAGAGAAAGGGCCCTTGTGAACATCGATAGGGTTTTATCTCATTTTTAACCACTGAAAAAGAAAATCCTAAGATTATAATAAATTAATACATTTGAGGGACAACTGTTCCTAGAATAATCTAGACAACTGTTACTTGAATAATCTAGAATAATCCTGTTTTGATTGACTTGCAGATTACGTCCTTCTTACATTTGGGTTCAAAGACTTTAGTTTGGTTCTCATACTCTCAAGGAAGACGGCAAGCATTAAAAAGCAATAGGATAAGTCGGTGCTTGTTTAATTGTTCATTGTAATTTGATATCACATTGTTTGTTTCTTTGAGACAACATTCATCTTACACTAAAGGACACATTGACGTGCATGTAGCTGTAAAATGGCCCCTGAAGTATCAAGATCGATACTGGTCATGTCAGTTTAGGCACCTAAAGCCTGCTATCAATGTTTCTATGAAGGGTTTGTCCCTGACGTTCACTGGGTTATCCTTATCGGCACCTTATTTAGGATGCTGTCTCCAAAGCAAGTTGGAAATGACTAATAAAACCAGGCTTGGAATACAGAGTTCATTGATGCTTAGATCACCATAAAACAAACACTCCAATTTTGCCATTCATTATCTTTTGTGGAACGAATAAGCAATTACTTTTGAACCCTGGGTTTCCTAATTCTTCATAATTCATAATTTAAATACATTTTCTAAAACATATCTAAACATTCCATTAATCTCCAACAACAAAATTTTCTGCCAATGTCTCAACACCATGGCTAATTAGGGAAGGATATGCTGGGCCAGGTTCTGTACCTTTGAAGGTACACAAGCATGTAGAGATAGAGCAGCGCTACTGAATCTCCTCTCCCTCTCTTTTCACGTCTCCAGGCTCGGCAGAATTTATGAGTCCATTAGGGGTGTGCATGCAGTGTCTACAGCGCTCAGCACTCGGCTAATCTCTTTATCTGCCACCATGAGGAACGGGCCACAGAGAGCGACAGATAGACTGCCTGGGAGACAAACGGCCCATCCAGTTCTCATTTCAGCTGAACAAACAACTATCCAAACACTCCTCAGGCAATTTGATACTTCTCAGCAACCTGAAAACTATAACTGCCCTCTTTGATATCGATAGCATCTTAAGGGATCGATAGAAGCATTTCTTTTATACAGCAAAATAGTCGACGATGGCGTTAAAGGAACCAACATACGAAGCACAAACTGCGTGCATCAAACAGCAAAGATGTTATTTACAACATCAATTACACAGCTTCACGCTGGGAACTTGAAGCTTAGCCAAATGGACTCATCAGAAGATCCACAGGGTCTATGTCCCACTCTGTCTGATCCATCTGTTAGTGCAAAGACCCAGCTGCAGACCTGCCATAAGCCCACTGATCTGTCTCACATATGGCAGTTGAGCCCAGTGGAAGCTGCAGCATGGCCTGGCAGTGCGACAGGCGTGGTGGCGAGGATGGAACGATCACTCGTGGCATGGCCACTCGTTAGGGCTCACTGTGGGCTGCTGCTCAGAAGAACGGGAGGCGTGGCGCGGAACCCACCACTGGAAAAGGCCCATCGCAGTTCCCCCATTAAAGAGAGCAACAACAGTAGTGCCAAACTCTTACTAAGCAGTGCAGCGTGTCAAAGCGATATCACCTAAGCTGCCAATTGTGTCAAACAGCACTTAAGGCACAAAGAAACTGTTTTGCTGCATCCTTGATGTTAGAAAGAGGATTGCGTTTTGTGGTGTAGTTGCTTTACAGTAAGGATGATTGCTTTCTTAAAAGTGCGGCAGATGAAAACATGGTACTGGCAGTCATGTGGGGCATGTGTAAATGCAGGCCTTTTTGGTCGTCCCAAGCCCCTAGCTGCTTCATGAGGGCCAAATCTGAAACCCTGCATTGCTTTGCATTCTTTGCCTCTTTTGATATTTACTTCTCGTGGTAAAGCGTACATACACAACTATTGTCCACATGCTTCTACTGATTTATCAATGTGTGGCATCTCCCATGTAGACAGAAGGATGATCACAAAGAGAATGGCAATAGACGATAACTGTCTGTACTCTGCTCCTCTGCCTGCCATAGCAATTCTGTAAGGCTGAGCTTTAGCTCTTATTTTGAGATTAATTTAATCACTGCACGCAAATTTCCTCTGTATTCTGACAACAAAATGTATGGGACTAGCAGTAAAGCTTAACGGTGGCGCATTCAACTTCAGGCTAAATAGCCTCTTGGTGACTTGATCTGATGAATATATTATATGGATAAACCCAGGAGGAGGTCCTTATTGTGATCTGGTAGCCTAAGGTCTGACCCCTGTAGAGCCATGGAAAACAAGGCTAGCCCCGGGGCATGAGAATAAGTAACTCTTTCTGCAACTCTCATCTCCTCCACGCTAGGCTGGCTGTGGCTGCTGCAGGTGAGATGTGCTGAAAGAGGCTGTAGTTAAGACAAAGCTGTAGTTTTACGAAAAAGAAAAAAAAGATCGATATTTACATAATCAAGCCGGGCTCCAGGCTGTCCAATATAGCCTGGCCTGCAGGGAAAGCCATTACGGCAATATGTCTACCCTCAACTGTGCCCTCAGAAACCTACCGCAGCTATTCAAACTCGGTATGATCCAACACAGAAGAAACGTGAAAATATGTGGCAAAAATACCTCTCGAGTCCACTAAGGATCACTTGTCTCCTACTTTGGCCATTTGGATATCTAATCCATTATGTCATTCAGCCTTGCCTTTTCATATTGCTTGTATATTTCCTGTCATGCCTGTGAAATGACATTCACGAGGGGGCACCACAGCGCAAACCCATTCCCACCGACACACCCTCTCCCCTTCCATCCCTGTCTCCCACTCAGCATTGTGGCCTTGCCCTGCCATAAAGAGAGCATTGATTGTTGTCCCTGCACCGCCGGAGGACATAGGAAAGTGGGATTAGAGGGAATAAGTGTCAGCCACACACTAGGCTCATCCCCATAACCCTCCTCGTAAAGGCTCCATTAGCTCCTGTGTTCCCTTCTGGTAGGAATGACCTTACAGCAGAGAATTGTAAAGAGGATCTCCAATAAAGAAAAACCTCTGTGTGTCTGTGTGTGTGTGTGTGTGTGTGTAACATGGCTCACACCGGTCATGATACAATATTGACAATAAGACAAGTGAAGAAATGCTATTAAAAAAGATTGAAAAAAGTCTCAGAAATTGAAAGTGTTTTATTTTTAAAAACTAAATAACATCCCTCGCAGAAATAGGTGCTCCCTGAACAAAAAGCTACACATCTGGGGAGGAATCATGTCGACGTGACCCTCTACGATGTCTCTTAAACCAATGTTAATCTCCCATGAGTCAGCTAAGGACAGCTAAACCGCTGCACATTTTTCCTCTAAAGGCATTGACGTTGTATCTTTGTGTTGAGGCTTTGAAGCACGGGTCCTCCTCTTGCTCTTCATGGCCAGGATGGACTCTCGGTCGGACATGCGTGACACTACAAAGTCAAGGGCACTGCCTCCCTGTCCCCTAGGAGAGCAGAGGTCAGCCTGTGTCATTACTTTTCACTGTACAAGGTGTGTGTGTGTGTGTGTGTGTGTGTGTGTGTGTGTGCGTGTGATGTGGTGTGGTGTGGTGTGTGTGTGTGTGTGTGTGCATGCGTGTGTGTGTAGCACCTGTCTAAAGGCTGGCCAGGGAGGTAATTCTCCTTGCGGTGGGAGGACGACAATTGGGTCTCGAGGGCATTATCCTGGGTGCATCTGCCCCTCTTATTTTGCTGTGCAGATCTGCTCTGAGGAAAGGAACGCTTTGTCTCCCAACTCCTAGAAGACGACAGCCACAAATCAATTTACAATGTAGCATCTAAACACTGATCAACCACATACTTCCAATGATTTCTCTGCTATTTGATCAAATACAGCATACTAATTAATTAGTCACACACTGGGTCATTTAGATCATGTAGCTTTCACTTGCCGTCCACAGTTCAATCCAATATTGTCATTCTCAGAGAGAAGATATATTGGATGTGTGGACATTGTCCTGTCTCTGCCTCTATAAACAAACTCAGAACTGAAAGTCTTACAGATAACTATTGATGATTTACTAATTTCCTCTGAACTTCTCTCCACCTCAAACATGTTTATAAAAAGATGAGTTGAGATGGCCTAGTAAGGAATTGATCAGTAAGGTCCCATTAAAGACTCACTCCAGTTTATAGTCCTGAGGTAGTAAATTGCCCTTTGTGTAGTCATTCTGTGTTTTGGCTATTTGCTTCATGAGATTGGCCTTGCTGAAGCCGTAGCCATTTAAAGTGCTGCCCCCAAAAATCAGTTTTCCTCCAACATACATCTATGGGAACACATAACAAGGGTACATAGTATGATGATCACATAATCTTTGTTAATAACAAAAACAGCTGCTAAGGGGGTCCATTTAGTCATTTATAGATTTAATACTTATGATAATGGATCTATTTACTGATGGATCATAACGGTCTGCTTTGGGTCAAAACAATGGTTCATGCCTGGTTTTCCTACTTCTTGGTACATGCTTTGGCTATTTTCATTAGAACAATGTATCTTATTAACATATACAATAAGCCATGGCCTACGGGGCTATATCTGCACCCAGTGCAGTCATTGTGTATCTTTTAATATTGTTGAATTATACAGCCATAACCTTCATTAAGGAGGCCTTTATTTATTGCCGAGGGTATGAACAAAGCCCTGCTCTGCCCAACATATGCATTTATTTACATATTAAAATACCCCACATGAGCATAGATTGAGTTCACGTCACTCCATCAGATATCTCTATGGGATATTCTCCCAAGTTATTCAAAAATGTGACATGGCAATAAACACACACACACACACACACACACACACACACGCACGCACAAGGTGACAACAGTGGTGAGACTGACTTGAGTGTGCACTCAATGTCCCATCCTGCTGGGGCTGGTCTCAGTAGAGGCCACAGAAACAAAGAGGGGAAAAAACACCATGGTCAAGGTCGATTAGGGGTCAGCCCTTTACCGAACCAGGAAGAGACCCGCCCCTTACACAGGAGATACACAAAACCCAACGTGCATAAAGGTCCATTTTCCTGTTAGCTTTACAGAAAGATACAGGTTGGCCCTAACATGCCATTCATAGTGTCAGCTTTTTCCTATCTAACCTGCTTAATTAATGTTGTCAAATCATATTTAATCAATCTGTGCTCCTTCCTCTGACTAAGCTCATATGTGTGACACAGTACCAGAAGTGTCCCAGGTCCAACGTGGTGCCTCTGAACCAGGACAGGGACAGAAGACTTGGTCAGGCGGGTGGCCATGTCTGTGTCGTACTTCACCAGACGGAATGGCTCCTTGGAACTCTAGCAGAGACACAAGCGTCAACACAAAGTCCCACTTTGCTTTTACTTTAGACTCCACTCAACATAATCTCTACACATAATTATAGGGCTCCGTACAGCCTATAGATTATACCTACAATAGTCTATACACTTCTGCTCACCTTGACACACGGGCTGGCTGAGGAATTAATTTGTTTGCGATAAACTGTCTTCACGATGGACTCCACGTTGTAAGCCCCAGGCGGAGGGTGGGCGCTGGAGGTGACGTAGACCACCAGCACTTGTCCCTGGGGGGACCAGGGGGCCTTGAGGAACACGTCCAGCTCCAGGTCCGACAGGGTGGGCAGCTGGGGGAAGCAGTGGCAGCCCTGGTATGTGTAGGTGTCTAGGAGGAGGAGCCGCAGCATCGAAGGACACAGCGGGTAATATGGGCTGTCACAGGGAGGGAGGGCTGACAGGGAGGAGATGCGTGGTAAGTCTGCAGACTTGGCCCTGCAAAGAGATATAGAGCGAGATTATGTAAAAGAGAGTGTGGTAGTGTGATCCCACATACTACCATGCTGCTTTTAAAAAATATTATCTTACCGCTGAGAGGCAGGTTGGAACAAGGGTTGGCAGCAGGTTACTGGTCGAAGGACTTTCCTCCTTAGTTTAGGAGGGCGGTTTATAGCGGGAGGGCTCCTTTCAATGGAAGCAAATATTCTGGAATTTGCAGTCCAAGCTTCCTTGCGTTTGGTTGGTTTAGGCTTAGAGTCTGTTGGTACAGGTTCCTTAATGATGCCTGGTTAATAAGTAGAGAAGCAGTTACAGTCTGATAATGATAAAAAAAAATGTATCGATCTAAGTTGATCAGCCCTTGAGCCATCAGTTTTACATTAGACGGTATTGTATGACATCAAAGTGATGCCAAATCCTAAAGATATGCAAGTATAGGGAGTACAAATGAAGGATGAATGTGTCCATAGGGTGATACATGGAACGATAGTATAGTATACCTGCGGCAATTAGGTAGTGCCCGAGCCAGCAGAGAGAGGTCTCTCTGACTCTCTTCCTGATCCCCTGAAGGGTTGTCCTGAAAGCCTCCCCTTCTACCAATATTGACTCTATGCCTTCTGGCTGAGCTTCCTCAGCTTCAGTGCTCATGGGCTACACCAGGGGGATATAGAAAGAAAATGAGAAGTTATAACAATTATATATTTGTCTTTACTCTTTTTCTGTGAACAAATTGTTCCATTAAAAAAACACCTACATGGAGATGCATGTCTCATTAAAAAGTAAAGTATCATTAAATAAAGCAATTTCTCATGTAATTTTTTTAAGTTCTGTTAGTGTTTTGTTGTAAATCTGCCATGGATGGCACATGCATAAATAGGACTGATAGAATGATAAATGCCAATGACAAAATATAGAATAATCCTAGTGATAAACTCCAGCTCAATCATGGGGGATTAAAACTAAACAGCGGGAAGAGAGGACTGCAGACTGGAATATCGACTCAATTTAATCTATTCTTTCATGTCTTCTTTTGTACCTAAGATGCTAAACATTAGTCTCATCAAAATGCACAGTATTCTTTTCTTTGGCTTTCACATACAGACGGTGTTTCTTACCATGTGCTCCTTTTTCACACACAGAGTGATCTCCTCTGTCAGGGCACTGAAAGTCAGGCTCATAGCCATGCGGTTGCTTAAGGTCAGGGTCATATTCTCATTCACCTGGATTACAAGATACATTGTCAAAGGATCTTTATTTGTTTTAGAGAAGCAAAACGTTCAAACATATGTAAGAGTACCATGCTTATGAATGTCATGTGCATGCACATGCAAACAGCACGCACCGTAAATGTGTGCAGGACCTCGCGCTGAGCCTTAGGACTCACAGACACTTTCTTGACGAGGCAGCCTTCTCGTGTGTACTGCTGACATTCTGAGGAAGTTACATACAGGGCTAAACCGGTAGACCTAAAACACAGTGGGATTACACTCATCTTAAAATCTGTAGCAGATCTCAAGCCACATTAAGGAACTTCCCTGGAACTGGAGCTTGATGTGACAAACATGGATAGAGTCGACTGACAGGCCCTACACGCACTTTCCAGCATGATGAACAAAGCCACATCCATTTGGCTTGAATAGGGCCAGTAGGGTGTCACAGTTGCTGTTGAAGATGATGGTGTACACTCCCCCATTAGGAACCTGGCTAGGCACTTGGCACACAGCAACTGAACCAGAGGGATAGCTATGACAGGAGTCAAGAAGTAACCCAGAGAAGAAGAAAGTGACATAGGGGAAATACAGGATACAGAGAGAGAGAGGCAGAGAGTTCCAGAGAGAGGTGTTTGTTTCTCATAATCGACTGAGGATACAAGAGGAAGGTGGTCCCGTCCGGTAGACTGTAGTGCAGTTTGTAGGGGACCAGGCAGAGCAGCTGCTTGATGTTGGGGATAAGGGGGAAAAGAACGTCCTTCGCATAAGGTTGGGCTGGAGGTGGAGGCACAAGGACCCTGCAGTGCAGGTAGTTCCGAGTGGTCAAAGGGTGAGTGTGACCCTTCTCTTGCAGAATCGCTGCCTCCTCCTTTCTGCAGGGACGTAAGAGTAATAGTTTGACCCTCTCGCTAAGTTGGACCCAACATTGGGTTAGAAGAAGTGTCGGTGGTGTTAGTAGGATAAATAAGAGAGCAAGGTGGCCCTTACATTTGATCTTGGATGGTTCCCATTGTTCTCAGTGCCCACTGACAGACCTCTAGAGTCGAGTAGGGTAGGTGAGGATTGGAACCTTCGCTGCTCACCGCTACAGAAGAGCCAAGTTGGAAATGTCCTTTATGCAAAAATGTATTTTAATATATGACATTCAGCTTATTGTAGATATCCCAAGCTATTACCTTTGTAACTGAGAGAGAAGGAGAGATGGGACAGATACTCTTCCAGGTGGAGTCTCAGAGTTGATGTTATTGGAACAAAGGCTGCAGAAACAAATCAGTCCCAAGCAAAGAGATCCACTGATTAATCGACTGATCCCGCTCAATGAACACTAATTCAATAAGCAAATCATTCACAGTTTTAGTGTCTACTAAATAACATCAACATTCTTTGCTATGTAACCGCAATGGCTTCCAACCCCTGTAAAATTTCCCAAAATAAAACCACATGGTGTGTGAAATGTTGACAGGAACGAATCTCACCATTATTGTCCCTGTCACCTAGCAACCTCCTTTTGACTTTAGTGACATTGACTGCAATTACAGATTGTCGGAGAGACAACATGGACGAAGCGGGAATCAAGGCCTGGCTCGGGGTAATGGTGAGCCTGTTTTGAGTGTCCAGAGGATGGTTGATGTTGGGAGCGAGCAGGGATCTGGGAGCAGCCCTGGACTGGTGGAGAGGCTTGGCATCAGGAGGGATATCCGACAACTCCTTCCAGGACATCTCACACAGGTTCTTAATCCCTTTAGGAAGCAGGATGTCCTTCTCCTGGCACTCCTGAAAAAGGACACCTATTTGTTCCAGGAGGCCTGGAGCTTGAGACATGAGGTGCTGGAACGTTCTTAGGTCCATAACTTTATCCTAAAATGTACAAAGTCCACAGAATATGTTTTAAGGCCATACCATTTTATGTGGACATCCTCTAAATCACAAATGATTTAGAAATCAATTCAGTGGGATATTAAGCAAGCTACAATTTCAATAAAAAACAAAACAAATGATTAACTGTTACTTTGTTGTCTACTATGTTTTACAGCAAAACAAAAATTGAAGAATGTTGCTTTTGACAGTGTTTTGGAACATTGTAATGTAATAGAACACTTGCTGCATTCTGTACAAAAATTCAACAATTGCCAAGATGAAAAGCAATAATGAAAGTTCTGGAACCAGAGACAATTCTATATTCTTATATTCCTAGACAAAGCAGTGCCAAACTGAACCAAACTCATCTGACTTCTCGGTTATAGATAAGCAATAAGGCTAATAATAACATTTAGTATTTCGCTTATTTTTTGTTGTTGTAATTTATATATTCTGCCTTTAAACAGGGCACTGCTGGAAAAGAGTCCTGGTCAGTCAACCCTGTATAAATAAAATAAAAAATTATAAATTGACCAAAAAATTGCGATGCATGACCAACAAATAATTTGTGTAAGCACAGTACAATCAGAGCTTGCCTAAAACAAGACACCAAAGTCATTAAGCATCTGCTGGGTGGACGTTGGTGAATAGCTTATGTCTCAAAAAACAGCCATCTAATTAATTCAATAAGTAGGACACTTCATGAAACAGAGTCTTTGTAGAAATATTAAATAAAGTCAATAGCTACTTTGATAACCAGGAAAAAACGTACAAACAGGTAAAGACAGGGTCCGTTTACACGCACACGCACAAACACACACTACACCCCGTTGATATAAAATTACAATAACCTTAGATCTAATATTGTATATCAATATTGCCTGACATTTTTGGAAAACAAAAATATCCTCTCTAAAACATCTGAGAAAGTGCACAGTGCCATCTAGTGGTAACATTAAACCTCACATTATCGTGTTACTGTTTGTAGGCACTGTGGAAAAAGTGAATTAGATCAACAATGTAATCTAAGCAGTAATTGTTTGAAACCTAAACAACTATGTAACTACAGCTAATCACTACGACAAAAAATGGCTTCCGATAGTGCTGATTTAAAGCAACAAGTGACAGAAAGATGATGAGAAAACACAAAATAATTTTAAAACCAACATTGTTTTCTTTAATAGATTTGCATAAATAAAGACGGCTGCATACATTTTCTTTGGGCCCCTGAGAAGGGACACTAAAGAGCAGGGAAGCAGCTGACAGCTCATGGCTAACATTCAAACCAAGCTAAGACCTCTTAGAAGCAACTATTATTAGCCTCTAAAGTTCAACCAGAGTTCTTGTAGAAAGACAACAAGTCATCCAGACTTTGGGTAGAGTTCTGTTGAGGGCACAGGGTCTGGGCTGGTGCCTGGGGCTGTGCCTGGGATGGATACTGAGGTTGGACCTGGGCTTGGTGAGGAGGCAGTACTGGGTGCTGGGGGGCAAACTGGAAAGGGTTCTGGTTGGGATACTGAAGAGGACATTGCAGTGGGTAATGAGATGAACCAATATATGATGGGTAAAGAGGAGGGGGAGGAAAATGTGGTGGAAAAGGTGGTGGTAAGTACTGGGGGTTAAAGGTCGGAGTAAATGGAGGGTATGTTGGTGGTGAAGGGTATTGGGGCTGAGGGGCGCATTGGGAGCTTGAATCAGCGGCTTCATTGGGTGGCTGGGGTTCGAATGTGGCTTGGTGCTGAGCAAGGGATGGGGATGGCGTGTGTTGGGGTACAGAGAGTAGAGGAGCACTTTTGGGCTGAGGCGGAGCCTGGGGTTCAACTCTCCTGACAGAGCCTCCGACAGGGGATGGGGGTGGCGTGTGTTGGGGTACAGAGGGTAGTGGAGCACTTTTGGGCTGCGGCGGAGCCTGGGGTTCAACTTTTCTGACAGAGCCTCCACACAGACCATCAGACCACTTAAATGCCATTTTGGGTTTGCACTGCTCTGATCTAGGAGACTTCTTGTTCCACTGTTTCTTGTCCTCACCGAAGTAGGCAGATGGAGGGGCAAACTCAGAATCCCTCTCCTCCCGTCGTTCATCCGTCCAGCGGCCCAGGGAGAATTCTGATAGGGGCGATTGAAAAGCTGTGTCAGCAAAGGAACTGATCTAAAAGGTGTCTTTAAGCAGGGTACGTAGCTAAATGTTTCCCAGCATTACAAAAGTCTTGTCGCACCTAACACACTTCAAGGCTCACAATCAATTGCAAACTCAGCATTTTGGAAAGAAGAAATGATCAAAACAAATAAGAGTTTGGAGTCAGCAGATTATTGAAGTGATGCTTTGGGACAAGTGGTTACCTTTGCCCCGGTCCCACTCTCTGATGTGGGGCACTCCTGGCTTGGTGTCCTTCCTCTCCTGTATCTCCACCTCCACCTTTTTCTCTGCACCGGCCCCAGGAGGCTCTTCTGTTGGGGGCAGTGGCCCATTAAATTCTGTCCCCTCGTCTGCAAGAAGAAACAACAATCAATATTTATTTACCAGCTCAATATAGGAATACAAAATAGACAGATAAATAAGTGAGGAAAGCATTAAGGCGAATAAACATGAAGCCATCCTATATTGTAATCAAGGATTGGGGGACATTCTAACCTTCTTCTTCCACAGCTCCCATGTCTTCCTCAGTTCCATCCAGCTTGCCCTTCATCTTCCTTTGCTTTATCTTGGCCAGCCGGGCCTGCAGTATACCCTTTCGCTTGGCCTTCAACATCTCTCTCTTACTGCGCTGCTCTGTGGTCTGTCAGGCAGCCATGGGGAACAAGGTGGAAAAGAAAAGGTCCAACATCACATCATCATTACTACTGTAGCTGTGGCACACATGAACAGACTGGGTAGAGTTGCACAGATTCAAATTGTTGATTCTGAAGAGCCCACCTGGTCCCTGAGCATGTCAAGGGTGTCCCTCTGTTTACGGCGCTGCTCTTGGTTCTGGGAGAAAGCAAAGTAGCCCACGCCAAGCTCACGGGCCTCTGCCACAAATGGAGAAAAATTAAATGAATTTGATTTCACAAGACTGTGATCCTTGAATACCCGGTGTGTGTCGCAACAGGGTCTGGTAAGCGTGCTGTGCTAACCTTGCTCTCGGATGTCTTCGTAGTGGATCGGCCCTACTGGCCTGCTCATGGCCTCCTCTTCCTCTCTCTCCCACTCCTGTCTTTGCAGCTCACGACGCATGTCTTCAGACAGTAATGTCTTTTCAAAGGAGGCATTTCTGTGTAAATATACAAGCATATCCTCTATTCTAGATCTTGTCCAAATGTTTCATATTATACAAAGAGGCATATTTATAATTATCATACAATTAATGACTATATATACTATGACCTAAATCTGATAGGTCAAATATTATTACTATATTTAAAGAAATGGTCATGATCTTTCGCTACCTTTTTCCCTGAAAGTCTTGGTCCATTTTCTTGAACCCGGGGAGGTCTTTTTTCATGCATTTCCGTGATCGTCCCAAAGCATCCACATAGTCCACCCTTACGTCAATGCATGAATAAGGAAGGCAGTGAGTTTAAAGCTGATATCACTGCATAATAATAATGATAACAAATAATACCTGAAGATATTACCATTCCTCATCGGGGTTCTGAGGCGGTGGAATAGGGGACAGGCTCCTCCTATCCTTCTCCTCTGTCTGACTTTCACACTCTGCATGCATCTCTCTCTTCTTGTTAATAATCTTCTGCGTAAAATCCACCAGGAATAGTCCTTCAGTCTCTTCATCTGAAATGCCAACAAAATAATTATTCAGTAAACAAATCTGAAGTGTTTAGAAATTATCACCGACAGGATTTTCTAGCGTATGATTTATGCTACAAACCAGGAAAGTCTCCTTTTGCCATCTGGTCATATAATTTGGCCTTCTCTTCTAGCCGGCGCCTGTTATATCAATGGACAAAAGTAGAAAGGCAAGAATAGGTTGAGTAAATATAGTTTATATACAGTGTGTTGAGTTACTAGCAGTGCAAGGGTCAGGGTAGAGCTCACCTTGACTTGTCAAGATTGTTGTCTTCCTCAGCTACCTGCTCCACATCTTTCTCGGCCCTTGCTGACACACCCTCATTCTGTTTAATCCATATATTAGGTTTCTATGCAATAACCGGTGACACAAGAAATGTTAATATCATTTCATTTCCAATACACCATGACGTAAATTATAATGCCAATATATAAATTAACATTACTTTGCTTTTGAATCTGGATTTAACACCAGCCCCAGAATTTTGTCCAAGCTTATCATGTTTGAATTGCTCCTGCTTCCTGAAGAGTTCTGCTTTGAGGTCAACCAACTGCAAAAACAAAAAGCGACATGCAATATTTGAACTATTCGTACATTACAGGCAAAACTATTAGTATTAGATAGCTTAGTAGTATGCACACGATGTTGACTAAATACTAGAACAAATAAGATAAACTAGCATTGGCACTATGCAATTTGGGAAAATGAATAACTCTGTAGGGCAAAGAAACTCACACTGGAAGCCGTAACGTCATATTGTTTTTTCTTTTTATCCATATTCACTAGCTATAATTAACTTATAATATCTGTTTCAAACGTAATTATTAGCTTAGCTACGTAGCGAGCCAAGCGAGCCAGAAACAGACCAAATTGTGTAACTTCTTCCTGGGAATTGATGTGACTTTGTCGTGCTCATATCACGGCACTGCCGCCTACCGCACAGATATATATTCTTTCCACAATAATAACAAAATCTTGGCTGAACGATAAATTCGAGTAATCTCGTTGACCGTAACTGACTAGCTGTTGGTACTGGAAAGACAAAAAGAGTCTGCTGTCTTGACGACCACATCTAGCTGACAAATAATCTTAGCTCCCTACCGTGGCTTTGGCCTATTGCTGTATCCCATTTCAATGGCCCTTGTCCTAGTTGGGTGGCTGGCAATGTGAGACTATTGTTTGATCAATAACTGATTAACTACATATCTATGCAACCATACACAGACAGTATGCACCTTTGTATGAATCATGTCGATAACAGAATGGTTTACTACAATTGTAAAGAGATATAAATAAACAAAATAGCGTTGTAGTGCAGCAGTAACACATTATATGTCCGGATTGATTGAGCAAATACACATTATCTTCCTATCTTATTCCAGCAGTGACTATCAGCAGGCATATTAACTAGCAGGTTGCAACAGAGTAATGCATGCTTTCTTATCTATCCAAATATTTGAACAATCCATCTGCAAAAACATAGTAACCTAAAGCCTTTTTTTAATGTCAAGTTGCATTCCAAGAATATTTCTGTGGAGTGGAAAATAGTCTGTATATAAGATGTCAAGCGACTCGTCTCTGGAACACATTTCAACAAACGTTAAAGTAATACCAGGTAAGCAGTTATTTATAATTAAACATTACAGTTAAAATGGTGTCCTTCACTATGGAACACGGAAAAACAGAATGATTTTACACAGGTGACCCTCCATCATGGCTCTAAAGAGAAACACTGGTCTGACACTACTGGTATTATGCTCTCTGGCTCTGTGGGTTAAGTCTGCCAGTGCTGGCTCAAGCTTCCTCAGCCCATCCCAAAGACCCCAGGTAAGAAAGGCTGTACGTGTGTGTAAGTGAGATAAAAAGAAGAAAGTGTTCTGTCTTAAAACATGTACTGGTTTTAACCACAGGGTAAGGGGAAGCCTCCTCGTGTTGGACGGCGGGCAACGGAGTTTACGCAACCTCACGAGGACAAACACATCACAGTGAGTGAAAACAGACCGACAGATTCCCTGTAAAATGAAGGCTTTCGCATTTTGACCTAAACAAATCAATAGTAAACTGATGGGAGATACCATCTACCCTTTGTAGATCAATGCCCCATTTGAGATGGGTATCACCATGTCTGACGAGGAGTTTCAAGAGTATGGTGTGGTACTTCAAAATATTCTCCAGAACCTCTTGGGAGACACAGGTGCATGTTCTGACTTGTCTGTTAAAATACAAATATAATAGTAATTTTTGTAAAGCAATTTTGTCAATCCTTATAAACCCCTGCATCGTAATGCCAAGGATGAAGACCACGTTTTTTTCCCCATTACAGAGTAACCACACCTTTCTATAGATCTGCGCTGACAAGTGTGGACCAAACTTCCTTCACACCAAATACTGTACCGCAATGTGTGTCCCTTCCTTAATAAAAAGGTTTAACGGATTACTTGCTGGGTCATTTCTCTACACAGATCATCTGTTCTTTAAAGAACAGAAGGAAGGAAAAGACCTGACCAAGGCACAAAGGGTTTGAACATGAACTTATAAACAGGGAGATGCTTCATTTCGGAAATTTCAGAGTATTTTTTGTATTTTTTTACGTTTCTTTCCCTGAAGTCAGACCAGCGGTTTGTATATTGAAACCTTGAGTCTTTATCGGCACTGATGTAACTGAAAGGTCTGAAATGAAGGGTAGTTAAATACACCATCTTGTCATACTCTGTATGGTTACTTAAATCCTCCTAATAAGCTTTTTACTGTTCTACTTGCTACCCTGAAGCATCAATACTAGTACTCTAAGTGCAAGTATTTAAGCTTTCACAAAAGTGCAGCCTGACCTACTTTCTCTTAAGCAAGTTGATAAGCCAAGCCATTACTCACACCTGTCTGTTGACACCCCATAATGGTGCACCTTGCACCTGCATCACCCTATTCTCAGCTCTCTCAAGGTGTCACAAGAAGCTACTGTCTATCACTGACAAACAACATATGAATGGATACACTTCCAGTCATTACACATCATAAATTACACATCTGGGAGAAATGATGTTGTTGCAGACATTTTGAATTCAAGAATATTCTCTACTGAACATAGGACATGACTAAAATTGACGATTCCTTATTTTTTTTTTTTTTACTGAAATTAGTTATAGGCTGGAGGAAAAATCGGAAAATGTTTTTTTTAGGCCAAACAGGAACCATTTGTAAAATAGAGGGATTATATAAAAAAAAATAAAGTTTTTTTTTTGAATGCATGCATAGAAACTGTTTACAGTACCTTCCTCTATTTCAAAAAGTCAAGAACAGAGACGGAAAAGGACAATTAGTACTTCATATAACTAAATAAAACCCATTTACCAAGTCAGCAAAACATAACATGCAGACAAGCTTAAAGTATAGCGTGAACAGCAGTACAATATAAAGTATAACGGGCCATCTAAAAATAATTAATTTTAAAAATATTTCTTTTCACAATATATTCTCCCCTTGTGTGTGAAACAAAAGACAGTCCAGTGTTCATTTTTCATTCCTCGGCCGTCTCCTCTGTATCCATAGTTGCGCAAAGTAAGTAAAGTTACAAGTACCCATGATGACAGTGTTTACTGCCCAAGTCACACAGAATACAGCTGCCTGGTGTTGTCACGAACAGTTTTGAGCACTGTTGATAAGTGTTCCCCCTTCAGTAAACTCATCTCACGCAGAGTATGGATACCCATTCCAGGGTGGGCAAACCTACAGACATCTTTTCTGACCTGAAAAAAAAGGACTATACTTGGTATGTGATGAACAAACTTTCAAGTGTTTCAAATCAATCCCCACCTGCATAACTACTCGATTTGTGCTTGTGTGTGTGTGAGTGTGTACCTGTCGGGGAAGAAAGTATGGGGCATCGGTTTCTAGCACAATGCGGTTGAGAGGGATCTTGCAAACAGCATCTCGGGCTTCTTTGGCATTGGTATAGGTGATAAGGGCTGTGAAGCCAACATACAGGTTGGAGAACTCCTTTAGAAAGGGCTCGATCACTCTGTAGCTGTTTGTGAAACAGTGCCTGCAGAAGAGAAAGGTAAACTATTTAAAATCATGCAGGACATGTCTTAAAAAACACGTTTGAAAACAAGTGCCTGGAGAAATTACTCTGTTTGCCCTACTAACCATGAGTGTGTGTGTGTGTGTGTGGTGGGGGTGGTCAGGTTGTACTTGTTTTGCAATAACAAAAATATTTATTTGGACCCCGTTCTGGCCTAAGCAAAGCATTTTTTTCCTCCAAAATACAGACAGTTCACATAGGCTCACAGGTTGTAAATGATTAGTGCTAGAATGGGTTACTTTTGAGTGGGAGCTACTCCTCTATGAAATAATAATAATCTTTCTTTAACCAGGTACATCCAATGCTTCCCTTGTTTATGTGTATTACATTAATCCAGCTTTCTGTAATTTGTTTTGGTGCGCTCACACGCACACACCTGTGGATTTTGTAGTCACAGGGCACACATTTCTTCATGATTTCTAGCAAGTCATCATCTGCATCCCTACAGTGGATCACAAGAGGTTTTTTCAAAGACACAGCCAGATGCAGCTGTCGCTCAAATACCTATGGGGGAGGGGAGAAGGGGTAAAACCAGTAAGATTATAATATGAATATATAGTTGACTATATGAAAGGCAGTTAACCCACAATTGTTTTATAATACGTAACAACATTTACTGTGCAAGAAAGCAATATCAAACCAAATCATTGTAACCAAAATCTAACCTCTTTCTGTGTTGCAGAGTTTGTGGAATTCTTGTGGGAGTAGTCCAGGCCAATCTCTCCAAAGGCGACAGCTTTGGGGTGCCGCATTGCCATAAGTATACTGCGCTCGTGGATGCTGGAGTACTCCTTGGCAAAGTGGGGGTGACACCCAAAAGCCCCCCACACAAGGTCCTCAGACAGCAAGCCCTCCCAAATCGCTTCCCTCACCATTAACCGTGGGTTGCAGAAGTCTGCTATACAGCCCTGGAACTCTGGTGGGAAGCTGCTTTGGTGTAAACGTCGGAACCTGCTGAATGACCCACGGAAGCCTAACTTGCCATAAAGCATGTCCAGGTGGCAATGAGTGTCCACAAACCCACATTGATTTGCCAGCCGCTGAGAAGGGTCACTGGTCCAAATAGGCTCCGCACCCATGGACATCCTTCTGGTGGTGTTGGCAAAACAACTTGACGGGGTAGAGGGGTTTTGGCTGAGGCCAATATCTGAGTACCAGCGGGGAGTAGCGGGGTCATAGAGGGGGTAGGAGGGAGAAAACTGGCTGTGTCTCAATGAGGGGAGCTTTGGGGAGGATGAAAATGCTCTCTTTGAGTATACTGGCAGAGCAAAGGGATCCGGGGATAAAATGCCGCTACCACTGGGATGGTGGTAAATATAGCTTGTCATGGGTGCATTAGAGGGGCCGCTGGGGGGGGTCTTAAAACTAGCCGTTGTATCAGAGGAGGTGTGCTTGGGTGAAAGGAAGGTTTTCCTTTGTGACTGTGGAAAATAAGAGCTTGAGCTTTTAACTAATGGTCTCGCATCTGGGCTACCACTTGAATATGGAGAAGTAAGAGAGGGAGTTGTAATATCATGAGTACTCATAATTGACCTATCTGGGTTTCTGGTGTCTGTGGAGTGGTAATAAGGCCTCATACTGAAGGGGACAGGATTGGGTACAAACTCCAGCTCAGGGAGGATGGATCCTCCTACTTGTGACTGGGACTCTACGGATGCTTCATCCTGGGAAAATGACTCCACCACTACGGAGTCTTCTACATCAGACCAATCGGGTGAATTATTTTGCTTAAGTACCACAGACTGAGCACATAAAAGGAAATGAAGAAGGGGAGCAAAAGGTGTAACATTAGACGAGCGTATACACAAATATTTCATTAATGATATTCAGAAAATGTAAAACTGAGAAGAAGCTTTAAGGTGTGTTAAGAGTTAAAACTTACTCTTGTATCTTTTTGTAAGCATGCGCTGTCATCTGGCGTACTGGCATCCACAAAAACTAATGGCCGGAACCAGAGATCCCCTTCCTGGGCTGAAGTAGTGTCCTCCTTATCACTCTCAGGCTGGGGTGAGCAACAGTTCAAATCAAAGATGGCGCTGTCATCAGGCTCTAAACTGGGCATCTCATTTGGCACCTGGAATGGCAAAGTCATTCCTAAGACCTTAGTGGGAGGAGGACTGCTTTGAGCACTAGAGACCTTAGATAGAGACGGTTTCTCTCCACGGCCAATGGCTGCCGTCAAAGCCTTCAAGTAGATGGCTTTTGATCCTTCCTCTGGCGTTCGGTCTTTCTTCAAACAACCCAAATTGGGTGTGGATTCTGGCTGGAATTTGGTATCCATGGACATTACCTAAGTAAAAAAACACCTAATATCTTAAAAATTGTGTTCATTATGAAGAATCTGTGGAAAAGTGGCATAACACATATCCAAAGATACATCACCATTATACCGAAGTCCAACCAAGTATGCTAATCTGGGGAAATTATCCACGTCACATGAACGTCCAGATGCATTAAATATATTTCTTAACAATGAAACACATTTTTAGGCTTGATCTGCCACATTCCATTGATGTGTTGTCTAGAAACGCAACCATTCTTATTTACCCCGGAGTATTCTTTATGTCAAGACATCACAATCTTGGATGTTCAGACACATCGAGACATTATGTCAATTAGCAGGACATTGCATATAGAAATGGTTCCCAGGCCAAACATAATCTCTCACAGCTATGAACAGTGATAGTTGAAGGACAAAATTTATGGCAGGGGTCACCATCTAGCCCACTGTATGCATTCTCATTGCCTTATCATCAGCCAATCCAACCATGACCTAAGCATCTGTATATCGGTTGGGTTTAGGATGATGTAAGAACGTGAGATAACCTGAATCTACTGAACCATCAGGTGACTGACAAGATTCACATGACGATTTACCTTGGTTGTGGTGAGGCCTTTCAAACGTTTCCTGGAAAGACTCTGGAGCTTGATTTGCCTGCTGGAGGGGCTGACGATCTCCGCCTTTCTCTTTGGTGTGTCTAGACAGATATCCTCTAGTTGTTCAAGCCCCCCAGAGCCTGTAGATTCGTTCAGACCAAGTAGAAGGGAACAACTGGAATCGTCCCTGTGCGACATACTCCAGCTTGTAGGTTTGGGGGTGCCGTCGTTACTTTTCTTAAACTTTGTTGGGGACGACATTGCTGTCCGTAACCAATCGAACTTAATCTTCGTTCTGTTGCTGTCCATGTCACAAGATCTGTATTTAGATTAAACAAATTAAAGAAATGTATTCAAAGCAAATAAAGCAGCACATATAAACTTGTATTAGGCCCTATTAGCAAATTTTTAGAGCTGGGTGAAAACCAAGAAACCCACTAAGTGAAAACTAGAAAATCTGTAGTTTCCTGCTATCTCATAAAAAGGAGGCTTAATTTTACCGGTCGAGATGCGTAACAGAAGACTTTTTCGGCTGTTGTCGGCAGAAAGGAACTTGAAATTTAGTGGTCCATCTTTTCTTCCATGAAGGCAATCTCAATGGCATGTTCTTCAATTGTAAATATAAAACGGGGGAAAGGATCTAATAAAGTGAAATTATCTAATAAAGTTAAACCTTCCGGTAACACAATCCGGAGTGGACGATCAATATCTGCTAAATTGCTATCACAAGTTGAGTGCTAGCTGCATTGCTAATCTTTTGGAGTCAGGCAATTTATTCAACTAGCTCACTACATAACTCACTGATGTGTCGTAAGCTAAGGTTTTACAAGCTAGCTAAAAATGGCTTCGCAACGGCAACGGATGCGACCCGGCGTAACTGACCAGCTCTCATCCACTTATATGTATTTCTTTAACTAGTAGAAGTAACAACATAATGCTTTCATAAAGTCGACTTTTTCTATAAATACAAACAGCTGTAAGTTTGTGGCTTTTTGTGTATTTAACGTTACCTGTACGGACGTTTTTGATTGCACGTGAAATTAACAGTAGCCACGTGTGCCGTTGTACTAAGGCTGAAAACCACGTGACTAGCACTGAAGGGATCTTTTGGGTGATCCTGACATTTATTTAGTTACATACAGTTCAATGGTATGGTTTTTAAAAAGTCCAAAATGTCTCTTTCTTTGATGTACTTTAAATAACATAATGTTTAATTATTCTTTTTAATATTTTTGTTGATATTCACATTTGGCTGCGTGTTGTGGAGTACATCATTTGAATATATAATAAATAAAAGTTCCCTGCAATTTACATTTCTGAGATTACAATTTGCGTTATATTATCTAATAGAAAATAACAAATTGCATTTCATTCTCCACACACACACACACACACACACACACACACATATATATATATATATATATATATATATATATATAGTAGAGTATATATAGAGTAACTAAGTAATGATTGCATTTGATTGCATTAGTACCTTGCAACAAATGACAGGCCATTTAGCGGGACTGGAATCTTGTTCTGCGTTGGTTTGTCTATTCTAGGCAGTGTCAGACATCATGAATGAATAGATAAAACAACAATTATCAGACACTTTCCTGTAGGCTACCAGCTGCAATAATCAAAATGTCCAATCCGTCAAAATGCAGTAAAGGCCACAATCAATACTATTACTATTTATTGAAGGAAACATTTTGTCAAATAAATGTGTTCTTAACCATTTCAGAGCAGCTGTGCAAATTTTTACTCACGTTACATAACATTACAATAAGCCATTAAGATCAGCTAAAGTTTATCAAATCAAATAAGTATGTACCAGGACATGACATGATATGTTAAACAAATAATCAAAACATTTTAAAGCAACTAAAAATAAACTTGATCATCCATCACACTCTTGGTAATCCCAGTGACGTCTTGTAAGCACCAAAGCTGTATCCATGACCTAAAAGTAGTAACAATACATTGGTCACCTCCTGCTTGTTTCAGACAAAATATATCATCTGTCAGGAATTGCAAGCATGTTACTGACATCTCTGGTTTGACGTTGTGCATCTACATTTTGTTGGGAGGTTAACAAAAACATGACCTGTTTGTAGTGCCTGCTTAACAATTGTTTGCTCTCTGTAAAATATTTGAGATGTATAGATAGTATTAGACATTCTATGGTTAATTTTTAATCAGAAAGCCATCCCAAGTGAAATAAAGTTGGAACGGTACACACCAGCACACCAAAACGATAAGTTATCAATAAACTTCATTTTACTGACAGAAAAAATAATCAGTTTTGCAAGATTTAAAGTTGTCATAAATAATTCAACCAAGACCCATCCTTCAGACAGACTTCCCAAGGAAAATAAACTTACCGGCAAAAGGTTCTGAAACTCGAAAAAGTATGATTAGAAATGTTAATTAGACTTACTCTGAAGACTGCAAAGAGATACCAAAAGATGATGTGTGTATGGTTAAAATGGTGTAAAAACGTTATAGAGAAGTAGCATGGATTGGTAAAATCAAAGCTGTACAGTACTGTGCATAAGTTTTAGGCAGGGGATGCTGCTTTAAAGGCAAAGCCAGGTCACACCCAATAGTGATCTGACAAAAGATTTCCTTTCCACT
>JAVQIZ010240673.1:0-13188 GCA_036023535.2 Galaxias brevipinnis | reverse complement strand
CACACACACACACACACACACACACACACACACACACACACACACACACACACACACACACACACACACACACACACACACACACACACACACACACACACACACACACACACACTATTATTATTATTGTTATTATTTATGCAGGGTATAATAAATAACCATAGCCAAGCTGGCTCGCATATGCCTGGAGAGACTCCAACTCCCAGCGCCACAGAGGAAGGGACCAAAGCTTAAAATTCTATCAAAGGATCGGCGGCAGCTGTGCTCCGTGGCCCTGCCAATCAACAGGCCAGCGACATCCACAGCTAGCTCCTGGTCGTGGCCCTGCCCCCCTGGGCCTGCTAGGTAAACAGTAGGAGTGAGGCTGGCTGGGCTAACATCTGGTCAGTGTCCTCCGAGACAGCCTAATGCTTTAATTGGAGGAATCGCCATAGCTAAACATCAGGCGCCGGAAGAGTAGAATAGGGCTTTATCACTGCTCTGCGTGGTCGGCTGTGATGTGATCGAGAGACGCGAGGTTGTCGCCCGGTCAGATTCAACAAATTGATTGAACGGTCTGTGAGATGAGTCACTTAGCCGATCCTGATGGGATTTGTTTTCCGCTTGTCTCTCCTAGCTTCTCCGAGGCAACACAAGGGGCCATTGTCTCTCTGCTAACTACAGTAGACAACTTAAGTGACCGTAGTTAACTTTGGAGCTCGCAAGATAAGCCTGTCTCGTTGGGAAACGGGAGGAACCTCCTCCTCCTCCTATTTTTCCTTTAAACCCCTCCTTTTCCCCCTCTGTGTTGATGTTGTCAGAGCGAGAGCTTTGAGGACACCCTTCCCTGCCGTTCCTTCCAACAACAAGGCCGGCTGTTCCCCATCGAGGAGGCTGCCACTGAGGTCTGAGGTTAACTAAAGACAAGCAGCGCCAGCGAAAACAAACCCGCATGACATCTTTCAAACAAAAAAAAACTATTTCACCTCAGGTAACCTTGGTTGTCGAGGAGGACAAACGCAGTCTGAAATAACAGGAAAAATAGCTATTTGCACAGCATGACACAGTTCACACAGATATACTAATACCAGTAGTGTTTTTAGGTTGAATAGCTAAGATAGGGATTTAAAGGACACAAATCAATATCACACCACCTTCAGCCAGGGTGGCAAAACAGACCCTACGGTCTTCTCCTCAAATTCCACTGCCTGACACAAGATGTCACTTTCCAAGAGGCCAGAGTGTCAGAGGGGACAGACCCTTAAGCAGACACGCTCGCACACCTAGACACCACTCTGCCACGAACGAGCCGTGGCGAGAGCGAGAGAGCGGCCCACAGAGACACGACACCCTGAGGAAAGAGTCGGTGTACGGGCTCTGAGGCAGAGTGGCTCCTTCCCTGGAATCACCCACTGTTTGTTCTCCTTCCTCCAGTGAGTCAGCTGAGGAACCGCTTTGCTGGTGAACTGCATTAACCCTGCCGGCTGGAGTACACCGAGAGCTTCCTGCTTCCCCTCCCCTCCCCAGAGCTCAGTAGGAGGGGGAGGGAGGGGGGGTGGAGGAGGGAGGGAGGGTTGTGATTAGTAATATCGGCAGCAGGACTCTAGCTGGCGGTGGCTGAGCTGGCTCTTTGACTAACCTTTGGTAAGCAAGGAGGAGGTCAATGAACTCTAGAGTCACAGTGTGTGAACCCGGCTGGTTCTGCAGCTCAGCACTCAACACACCGGCAGTGTGGGCATAGCCTCCCCCGCTCCCTCCTCCCTCTCCCTGTCAAACCCAACCCAGCATGGCCACTTCAACATTACTAGGAAACGCCGCGACGAGAAGGCCAAAGAACACAGGACACAGGAGGGGAGCCGAGGAGAACAGCAAGGTTTAAATGGAGGGGGGGGGTTCCTCTTGTGAACTCGTGCTTTGTCAGTGACGTGGCGTGTGGGGAGGAGACGGGGGAGACGGGGGGGGGGGGGTCCTGCTTTGCGCGCCGTACAGGGACAGATGTAAAAGGGTTAGGGAATTCACAATTGGTGCCAAGGGAGATAGCTAACTGGATCTTATGGGATGTGGCAGAGATGCAGTTTTACAGTGTCAGGTTTGGCTTCTGGCTGCTGACACCAGACTGGAACGTGTCTCTTCACACTCTATATACAGCGGGGAGACATATTCCTTGCCTTAGGCATTGCTCCTGTGGGCTTACACAAGAATACCTTGAGAACTTGTGCCACACCTTGTGCCACCTTGCAGTCTGTGTGTGTGTGTGTGTGTGTGTGTGTGTGTGTGTGTGTGAACCACAACAGGTGTAAATTGGATATGAGTATATGAACCACAAGCTAAGAAGAGAACATATTTGTTGTCTTATTTGTAACTCCACCCATGGGGCAGCAATAGGGAATTTGCTGTGGTGCAAAACCCACACAACGTTTAATGGCATAGAAAAGACCCGCTTTATGAATCCCAAAGGAGTAGGGTTCTCTCCATTTAGAACTTACGTTTTCCTCCAATGGAAACTGTACAGTTACTGTATGAGACCGCATGGGAAATTGTAAACTATAGGGTTTCTAACATGAACATTATCAATGTAATTGTTGCATAGGGATGCTTTTGTTAGTTGAGTATCAGAAGAACATTGAGCCTATTCCACTAATGGGGTCATTACTTACTCATTCTCCAGTAATGTCATACACACGACCTCTTTCACACCGGGGTTGTTGGCCTTGTCGCAGGAACAGCACTGCAAATTCCAAGTGGCAACTCGTACCACAGCTTTCCCATCCCTCATACCAGAGGGGGGCTCTATGATTGGCCGCGTGGAGATGACCTGCGCAGGCCCACCGGGTGGAAGGTCAAGATCCTCACTTCGGAGACTGAAAGAGGTAGGGCTCGGCTGAGACTTAGTTGTGTATGTCAACCCTCCGTTGGTGTATGTGGAAGGGGTCCTAGATCGCTGCACAAACACTTGTAAGCGGATTTTGTCCAATAAAGAAGAGTTGATGTTGTTGACCCTAACCAAATCCTCTACTGTTTTAAATGGGCCGTGCCCTGTGCGATAGTCCACTATGTTTTTGGCTATTTTCTCCGTGATGCCACGGACACTCATGAGTTGCGCTGGTGTGGCGGTGTTAATGTTCATACCGTTGCAGGACAGGTGTTCCAAGTCTTTACGCAGCGACGATGGAGAGTGCTGAGACGAATTCGTCCTACTTGAGACACAGATTTCTTGCTTGATTATTTCTAATTTTGTTGCCCCAATCCCACTCACTAAGGCCAAGTCCTCCACCTTTTTAAAGCCCCCAATGCAATCACGATACTCTACAATGTTCTGCGCAACAATGCGGTTCACCCCCGGTAGAGTCATGAGTTCCTCCTCCGTAGCTGTGTTGATGTTCAATCGCTCCTGGTTGACTGAAATATGTGAAAAGTTACACGCCGCGCTAAATTTGCGCTTGCTGTTGCTGAAATCCATCGGATCCTTGGGTATGGATCGGTGGCACCCCAGGTTACCACCCATTTTAAAATCTGTCAATTCACCTGGCTTTGGAACAGTCTAGCAGTAACCAGGTAAAATAAGCACGAGCGCAATGTTGAAAAAGTACAGAATGATTAATGACTACTGCTTGTGCACGTCCAGCATACAGAATCACATAACAACGTGACAGTCATAGAAATGTATTTTTGAAATAATGTCTTACGTTACCGGGTCTTATTTTCTTTAATAAAGGATAAGACTTCTTAATTATAAATAGATTGAAGGATATTCCAAAAACTCGCTTGATAACCTGTTCTTTGCCCCAATTTCCTTTTCGCTTTCCGAACGAAGCCTAGCGTGCAGTGGTTCCTCGTACCTTTGTTGGGTTGGCTGTTTCGCTCAATCAAAAGCTGGTGTTTGTATCCACACAGTCAGCTTCCCGGGACAGACTGGACCATGAAGCAAGTGGCGCAGCGGTCCAATCAAGCGCCACATGGTCTCATCATCAGAAGCAGGGGAGTGGCTTCGAATATTACCAACAAATCATGTCAAGCAATGCTTTAGAAGTGAAACTGTGTAACCATATTCGATACAGTGTAATAGTATCTATTCATCAAACATGGGCATTTGTCTGAGTATATCTGAACGTCATTTTGTAGCAATGTTATAGGTAGCTCGTGGCCCTGTGCCAAGTGTGCAGTATGCAAGACATACTGGGAGATGTAATTAACCTCCTAGTATAGCCACAAAAAGTTGTTTAAACTGTTCGTTCTTAGCTATTTTATTTTCTCTAATTATCTTATTTCTCGTTTCTTTTCATGATATTTTGTTCTCTTCCTTGTATGTTTCTGCTTGCCTTGTGTACAGCACATTGAATTGCCTCTGTGTATGAAATGTGCTATACAAATACAATTGATTTGATTTGATTTGATTTGGGTTTCTCATAATATAGAGCATCATTGTCAATATATTTAACTTGGCAGAAAATTATTGAACAGCTGTGAAAAGTAGCATAATCCTCGAGTAAGGAATATTACTTCAATACAGAGCGGCCACAAAATATCCACGTGGAAGTCTCTTATCATAGCCTACCATGTCAGCTAAGGCTATAGAAGTCCACAAGGAGGGTTATCTTTACAACAAGCCTGTGTGTCTTTCCAGGGTAAGCTCTCTCTCTCTCTCTGACTCTATGCTCTCTGACTCTGAGGACCCAACTGACTATTCTATGTAACAACCTTTTGAAATCTTTGATCAATTATTATTAGTTTGATTATTATTATTTAAATTATCTGGATCCCTTGATCAGCCCACACTACTGACATATTCAAGCACACAGCCAATGAGAGAGGGGCAGGAGATCATCAGAGCTTTATATAACATCCTTCATTGTGGCTGGCTTCAATAGACAGGAGAACGTCACCACTCTGGCTTGCCCAACTTCTATCCCCTGATTTAATTAGCATCTCAATGGAATCTCACATATATACGCCTAAACAGGGACTCTGTCTGGCATCCAACTCTGAGGCTGATAATTGATTGAACCTCAATGTTCTTAGGTTGCTTGTATGTTCATACCTTCTTTCTTTCTAACTACCAATCGTGGTAGTTAGAAATTTGGATTTAATAAATGTTTTCGCAATGTTCTATATAAATCAAAGCATAACACTCCCTGGTTTAAACACATCTATTTTTGTCAATACAAGTTAAGAGGTTTGAATTGTGATTTTATTCAAAAGACCCAGGACGATCATTCTAGTGATTCTCGCTTTTGGAGTCTGCCAGATTCTAGGAATAACCACCGAGAGCAATCCCAGGAAAAGACTCCTTAGACCGGAATCTCCATCTAATGTTCCTGGATCCACTGGACAGGATATCTGGGCACAAAGTCATCTGTTTACCAGCCTCCAGGTTCTAGCTGCACAGTGCCACCTCTTGATTTAGCGGGAGGGTGTTGCCCGGTCTAAAGTCAGGACGTCTCCACCTGGGCCTGTACCCTTCTTTCTCTAATACACGTGGGATAAGGAGGACTGACAGGTCACCACCAGCAGGATGCAGTCTGATAGACCTAATCTACATTAACAACAGGTAAGGCCTCCAGGAAAAGCTGGGTATCTCAGAACCCAAAAGCAGAGGACGTGGGAACCACAGGGGCCTCAAGAAGAGGAAGCAGGGCAAAGTCCAACCCTAAACAGGGCAAAGGATTTAGATGTCGTCCAGTGTTATGAATGTGATGAACATGCAGATAACATGGGTCTAGTTTCATAGCCAGTAGCCAACAATGTGCTGTGTCAATTGGCCAAATTCTGACTAAGCCTTTTTTGTTTCTGGCAGCCAGGGGTGCTGGCCCCATTTGACCTGCAGAGTGAAACCCTGGCGCTGCTGGTTCCAGACAGCCAATCAATTCACCCTTGGCAGACCCAGTCCACGTGTCTGCTACATTTCACCATATTTCTATGAAACTATTCCCAGATCGACATGCACCTCGCTCCATATCATGGGCAGCACATGACCGTGTCCAAGGACATACGATTTCACTTTTGGCACAAGCCGCTGGAGTTGAAAAGCCGCAGACATCCTGGAAGTCTGCCCCCTGAACCCTGTGCGGGCTGGGCACTCCAAGTCCAGCAGACCAAGGAGCTGCGTGGCCCGCATGTTTATGTGTCCTGGGGTTACGAGACCGAGAAGTTGGCAGTGCCCAAAGAACTTAGAATGTTGACAGCAGTAACAGCGCATTAGCTCACTCGGGCCTCCGTCTGCCTGGAGCTGCTCCAGCCACACTGGAGCTCACACCAGAGGGGGCCATTGTCGGGACGAGCAATTATGCCGCCCCCGGGCCACTGTTCAGGCCAGGGGACGACATTGAGCGAGAGGCCTCTGCCAGGATCCACCACCTATGAGACACAATTTGGCAGGCAGGTCTGGGATGCCACAGAGGCCAGGTGCCCCCAGGGATAAATGTAGGACTTGCAGTCTCGGGCCCCGATGGATGGCAGCGGTTCGAGGCCGCTGACAGGATAACTTAGCAACCTGTTCTGGATTTCCAGAGAGGCAGTGGACACGGAGAGCCTCTTTTATTACCCGTGAGAGGCGAGGAACAGTAGGGTTCAGAGTGAGCCTGCCAGTGACCAACGTTTTCAAAGTGAGATGGAAAGTGCATACTGATGAAGGAGCAAACTTTACTTTTGCAAAGCCCCGAAGGAAATTGTTAATAGATGCACACAGAATAAAAATACGTTAAGCATGTACTTCTTTAGACGAGACAACCCCTTTCCAATTGAGTAGAATATTAGGTAATGAAACAACCTTATCACAGAATGAACCACAAATCAATAACCTAAGGGGCTGTATGTACAGTACGGCCACAGGGCAGCTGGCAGGTCCACTCCAGAATGCCTGCATGTTGGCCAGACATCTGGGTCATCGGGCGTTCAAAGAGGAGTCATATCAAATCTTTAGCAGGCATGCATTGATTAACATGATCTACAAAGGCTACAAAGTGTGTCCCGTCTAGGCTGTCCCTCCCGCATTTGCTTGGTTACAGACTAACGGAGAATAGTTGATCGACTAGTCCTACAGAGAAACTATTGACAAGTTATCTTGCTGGCACGTTTACTTGGGAGACGTCAAATAGACCTTCACGGTCTGTGCGGTGCACACCACATGAGGTCAGCCAATAGTGTGGCACACACACGGCACCATTGGAGCCACAACCTGAAACCATTGGCTAAAGGCCTCTTCATATGGGTGGTCATCATACTCCTCGGCCAATCAGCAAGGGCAGAAGGGTGGAAGCATGGGACAAAGTGGCGTGGTGCCAGCGTAGCGGGGTATCTGTGGGCCCAGTCCACACCACAGCAGGTCGTCCAAAGGGCCCCTTCTGTTTACATTTTCTCTTTCCCATGGCCTATTCAAAGAAAAAGAAAACATTTCACTAGAAAGGACCCGAGTGAACCAGGCTACAAATGCCATTCACTGTGTAAATAACTAGGCCTTGTTTAGGCACCCGCCATTGAAGTGCTTTCAGCACCAGAGATACCTGTTGGAGCTAACGTCTTGTTTGCTCAGAGGAACAGTGAGTGAAAGGCACTGAACAGTAGTTGCACGACAGAGAAGATGGCCGTCTGGACCCATGGTTATCTACGGCGCCAACACACATGGGGTTTTTAAGTGCATCTTGACAAGAATGAGACAAATTAGGCTGAATGCAAGAAGCTCCAAGGGTCAACAACTACAGACACAGACAACAGTGATAAGGTCATACACCATCACTTGGAATCATTTTTCAGGTAACCATGTTTAAGGCTATACACTTCCCCCTGCTGGCACATTATGATATTAATAAAAAAAAAACAGGCTTATTTTGTCTGTTGACTATGAACACGATTATATTTCACCCTTAAAATAATCACGAGAGGATTTATCATCACAAATTTATTCTGTGACTTTGTACAATAAAAACAACATAAGACATAAAAAAAGACAGGCAGTAAATGAGCAGAGCTAAATGTGGGTGTGAAGGGAGCCACCTGGGATTGTATAGGACCTGATCTGAGGGTAGGCCGCTCAGTGTGGGGGCGTCTCGCTGGTGCTGACCACTACTGCTACGGGGACAGATTAGCCCTGGCCCTCCTCCCATGCCCACCCAACACAGGGTTTCCCAATCCTGCTCCTGGGGGCTGTGCTGTGCGCGCAGGTTCTTTCAAACAAAGCCATACCCAGGGCTTTTTGAGACTATTCTTATATAAATGCTGCTTAAAAGTGTGCTGTTTTGTATACAAAAATATCAAATGGGTCTTTTCTACTTCTTCTATTCACACTCAGCATGAGTGAAGTCAGACGTACATGAAGCCTCCATGACCAGAATCAGGAAACACTGGCTGAGATATATGACACAAAATGAACACTTACTATAGGAAGGGCCAATATATAGAAAGCCAAAAATAAAAAGGACAACAAAAGTTACATGACTGAAGTTATACAATTCGGTCCATGGCTATATAATTTAAATTACAAGAAGAGCATTACATCTTCAAAAGGAAAAAAAAAACAAAAAAAAAAACAATAACAAAAAAAAAAGGTAAACAAAAAGCAATAGGTAAATAAGTGGAAAACAATTGTTATAAAAACAACGCCTGAGGTGAGCTTCAGCCTTCTACCGTCTGTAAATGTGCAGGAAGTGAAAGGCCTACTCCTTAGTTTGGTCGTTTGGAGCTAAAACAAACACTGCGCAAGCTAGCAGACTACCAGAAGCAAACAGAACGATAAACGTATTGTGGCATTCTTGTTCCTAAAAGTTAAAAAATGTTTCCCACTGACTTTGGTTGCACAGTAGGCCATTTCTGTAGGGTGTTTTTTTGTGTTTGTCCTGTGCGAATTCTTGTGCTTGAGTACCACACAACATGATTGTACAACCGTCCTAAGTCCATCTTAGGAAATAATGTAGAGAAAATACCTCTTTGGAAAGATAGAGAGAAAGAGATAAAGAGAGAGAGAGAGAGCATAGAATCAAGGAGACAGAGTGGAGTATTGATGCAGGGCAAGTCGGTCCGTTGACAGAGTGTGTAACTGAGGACAGCCATCCAGCCCTCCCCCAGCTAAACCCAGAGTCCACAGAGGTCCATGCCCTCCTGGCCTTCACTCATGCACACAGTATCAGGTCAGACAAGGTGACGCTGTCACTCGACAAAGACAAACCCAACAGTCCAGGCTGGCAAATTGGCAACTAGTACATTGTTACATATGGTGTGGTCAGCGTCCGCTTGGGAGAGTTAGAAGATCTTCTTCTTTTTGTTCTTTTCCAAGGTCCTGTTAATGCAAGAGACACAAAGAGAGACAAAGATTGAGGCGATTGTGTGGCAACAAAGTGGAACTGAAACAACAGAATAAAGAACCGCTTTGTGTACAGTGCGGTCCGACATCTAGGCTGACCCTGATGAGTCCATTCTCTACCAGCTCAACCACACAGCCTCACTGTCTCCCGCTGAACCAACTGATCCAGGGGCTGCCCTGTGGTGTGACGTGCTGGGGTGGCCCTACCTGGACGCGTCGAGTTTCTGCTGCTCCAGCAGCCTCTGCTGGCTCTCCCACTGGGCCCGCTCCTCCTCGTGCTGGCGTCTCTTCTCCTCCAGCTCCCGGTGCTGGGCCTCCAGGTTCTTCTTCATCTGCTCGTGGCGCCGCTGCAGCTGCAGAGACACACACACACAGGGGTCAGCAGTAGTACCCCACAGTTCATCTGTTAAAGGTCTAAGGGTAAATTCCATGCCTGGGCCCGTTAACAGCGAAGAGGGAAAGGATTTCCGTTCCTTTTAAAATATCGAATCCGCTCACAAATCAGATTGTACATCGATTTGGCATACTACTTATATTTTGACGAACCGCATCAACAAGAAAGCACAAAATTGTAAATAAACTCCTTCAAATAAAACAGATTCTCCTGGCTGAGATCAGGAAGTACCAGCCTCAAATAGATGAATAGGGATCATATTTCTAGGTGTCTCCTAAACATCCATTTTGCTTTAAGATTCTCCTAGTACAGGAAGCAAATAGTCTGCTAAGGCTGCCTCCTTGGCACTAAGGGTTTGGTTAGATTTGACCGGATGCAACCGACCCATTAATGGCAACAAGTGAGCTGTTGAAAACATTGCATTACTGTAATTTAACCCACACCCAAACAAAGTCATATCGTGCTTGTTGTTTAGTTTTCCTTGATATGCTTGGGAGAGCAGTTCAGTAAACTGGTTCACTGAATCTTAGCCTTTTGCAGGTTAAAACAGAGTCCCTTCATGCAGTACCTCTGCCTCAGAGTCTTTGAGCTTCATGATCTTCTCCTTGACCTTCATCTCAAACACCTGCTCCATCTCCATCTCCATCTTCTTCATCTTGGCCACGTGCTCCCGCCTCTCCTCCTCCATCTGGGCCAGGGGGCTCCTGGACACACACACACACACCGTCAGTCTCCTTGACTCACAGCCTTTCAAGGAGATGGACAGGCCCGTCCCCCACCCGTCCCCTCCCCCATCGTCACAAGATCTCAGGGCGGGTCAGCATCTAGCGGACTGGAGAAAGAGGGAGGGAGAGGAGAGCAGGAAGAGAGAGAGAGAGAGGAGAAACCCTGCATGGGGAAGGCCCAGGAAAGCCAGAGACAGAGGACTCCGAAGGCCTCTCTGCATTAGTGAAGCCAATCCGTGGTAGAGTTAGTGGGGTGGGGGGGTGAGGTGGGGGGTGGGCAGCCTGACGCGCTGCTGGCGTCTGTTGCAAACATGGAGGGCGGGGGAGGAACGGGTCAGAGAGTCAATAAATATGTGTTCGTGTCATTTACTATCAAAGAAACCCAATGCAGAAGTTTCACTAAGGGGAAATTCATCGTTCAGACATTCGATCTTAAATAAAAGGAAGCAATGACTACAATAGACAGAATCCACATTGCGGGGTTGCAGAAGCCTTTGCCCCTAATAGAGCTGCTCAGAATCCACATCAGACAGTGCAAGAGCAGGGAGGCTGAGGACAGAGGGTGGAATGGAGCGGAGGCATGGGAAGAAGAAGAGGAGGGGGGGTTATGAAGGAACTCAAAACGACACTTACATGCCTTCCACTGTGTCAAGTCTAAAAACAAAAAAAACACACACAGAGAAACACACATGTATACACTTAGCATGCTGCTGCATTGACAACCATGCGTTTAGAGAGCTGACTGTGGGCTGTGTGAGGAGGGGGGGGGGGGGGTGCTGCCTAGTGAATTAAGGCTGTGGGGTTAAGTAGCGGTGGCTACTGTGCGATGGTCGTCTACGTTAGCTCCGGTTAGGCCTGGTTATACGCTGTGCTCTGGGCTGCTATGGTGAAAATGGATTTCTACTGTCAACATTCACAGACTTGTTCAAAGCCCTGGGTCTGGTGATGGAATGGACAGGGTTTCCTCAGTGTGGGTCAGTGGTAGGGTCAGCGGTAGGGTCACCACCGGTCTAAGAGCCCCCTCCTAGAACACAGGGGCAACACGGGCGGGTAGCCCGCAGCACTCACTTGGTGAGCTGGCCCTTGTTCTTGTTGTTGTCGGCGCCGCCGTTGCAGGTGACGGCCGCCAGCTTCCTGCTGCGGTAGTTCTCGTAGTGGACGTTGTTGGTCACGTCCTTCAGGTCCTGCATGTGGGTCCTACATACACACACACACGCACACGAACACGCACACAGTCAGGGACGGGGCTAAATCAAGCTCCATAGGAGGAGGCCTGTCAGCACAGTGCTGTGTTTTAAGACATCACATACCTTGTGTTTGTGTGTGTGTGTGTGTGTGTGTGTGTACCTGATAAGCATGTTCCGCAGGATTGTGAAGTCACAGTGCTCGCCGTTCTCCACTGGAGGGGAGAGAGAAAGAAAAGAGGGCAGAGTTAGCAGCTGAGAGAGCAGGGAGGAGAGCGTGTGAGGAGGCCTGGGGTGGAGCAGGAATGTGGAGCACACCCAGAATGGAGACGAGGGGGCGGGTTTCCTGTGGCGTTCGGGGCTCTGGAGCCGTGCCCAGATCTCCCCCATACCTCCCAAAGTGGCTGAGGAGGGGGGGGGGGGGGTGCAACACCGGACGCTGTCTGCGGGTGGCGCCAGAGCTCAGGGCTGCTCTCTCCGTGTGTGTGTGTGTGTGTGTGTGTGTGTGTGTGTGTGTCCGTCCTCTGGCCTGTGGTTTCAGTGGTGGAGCGGTTCATAGCTGACGAGACAGCCAGCCTCCGGTTCCTCCCGCCCTGGCTCTGCTTCTTCTGCTGACATGGTGCCCAAAAACATTTTCGGTATTCTGAACCCCCCCCCCCCCCTTTGGTTGTCAACGTATCGTTTCCATAATCGTGACCACAGTTTCTGCAGTGAGGTGCACCGGTTGTCCACAAGGGGGTGCCAGAACCTCCCCACCGATCCAGAGGCATACACACAGCGAGCGGGACCGCCAAAGTCCTCCATTCCTGTACGGCCACGATATCTGGTCTGAGAGCGGGAGAGCTAGCAGACAGTAACGCTCCCAGGGGCCCAGAGACACTGAGCAGAGCAGAGGAGAGGAGAGGAGAGGAGAGGAGAGGAGAGGAGAGACGGGGGCTGGTACTTCAGAGGTCACGATGTGGAGGGCTGGGTAATTAGGGTTAACAGAGTCACAGGCCCGGGCCTTAACAAACCTCAACTCTACTGGACGCAGGGCTTTGTGCAACCATGTCCAGATTAAGGGCTGGTCATTGGAGAGAGAGACAGAGAGAAAGAGGGTGTGTGTGTGCGCACGCACACGCACACACGCACACGCACACACAGCAAAGCCGTCTTGTTTACCATTTGCTCTAAACATAAACAGGAGGCGAGGGGCCACAGTACAGGCTCGGAGCACCTGGAGGGGGTCTCTGTCTCAGCCCCCTCAAGCCCTGCCCGGTACAGACCCAGTCCGCTCAGGGGAGCACTTTCCATGTGGGAATCTCTCCTCCACCCCCCTGCGGGTTTAACCAACGGTCGAGCTGTCGGCTGGCGGAGGTAACTTCCTGTTTCACAGCAGAGATGACTCTGCTGACATCCTGCGTGTCTGCTGCACCGCCAGCTGCAGCCCACAGACAAACACCATGTTGTGAACTGAAACTCTGTAGCCACACTCCATTGCACAGAAGCACACAATCGACAGTGTTGTTCTGAGTCCTGTTACCTGCAGCTCTGCTATGAATACATTCCATAGGTGTGACTTGTGTCGGGACTTGTATCATCGCGAGGGGAGGGAAGAGCTCCGGTGATAGACAG
>JAVQIZ010240664.1:0-46264 GCA_036023535.2 Galaxias brevipinnis | reverse complement strand
CCCCCCCCCCCCCCCCCCCCCCCCCCCCCCCCCCCCCCCCCCCCCGGGACATGTCTACATTCTCATCCTACATTCAGTGATTGGCCAGAGGTCTGACCACTCCCGATATCTCGTGGTTTCTCTTAAGAGCAGATTGATGTTAGCACGCTAACTTGAGCGCTCTCTCCCACAGTCTGGATGTTCTGCTCCTGAGGAGAAACACCCCTGGTGGGTTGTCGAGAGGAGATGTCTTCCGCTTCCCAGTCAGTCCATTAGGGAAGTTCAGAGGAAGTTAATTGGCTGTGTTCCAATATGAGGCCTGCGGCATTGTTTGCTGTGGTGTAACCAAGCTGTTGGAAATCCACAACAAGTACTTTGCATACGAACGCACACATTTGCTGCACGCAAATGAGCCCACACTCACACACACACGCACACGCACACACACACACACACACACACACACACACACACACACACACACACACACACACACATGCGGAGCCAAAGCAGCGTCTGTGGTTAGGCACCGTCATGTTTTTTTTGCCAGCGAGCGTTAATAATCTTGACAAATGATTTTGTGACAGCGTTCAGATGTCCTGAGGAGAAGGTTGGCATGATTCAACTTCAAACAGCGTTTGTCGAAAAAGGAAAAGAAAACATCGTCATTACATCGATACTGCCATCCGACTCCGCTGGTGGCACAGGGCTATGTCTAGATGAGAAAATTTGATCTCGCTTGGCCTTTTTGACACAATCTACAATTTTCCATTCGTAGTGTGGCTTCCTTTAATTCAGGCAGAAAAACATTTTTCTGATGTTTAAATGGTCACATTTTAGTCTGATTGCTTAGTTTATGAGCTTGTATCCCTTCTAGTCTGTATTGGTGCACAATCATGTATACCTACTTTTACTAGATGAGTTTAGTAGATTGTACCTTATTCCCTGTGATGCTATCAAAAATGTCTAAGCAGCCACCTACCTTGAACTGCTCTCATTTGAGCTTTGCTGTCCCCGTTTATCTATTTCTAGGGAATGGTTTGAGTTTTGAGGGCACCAATCACCTTCTCTGCCTTCTCTCTCTCGCTCTCTCTCTCTCTCTCTCTCTCACAGCTCTCTCCTGACCACACCAGAGGGAATCCGGGTGCATAATACAAGCAAAATGTCACCATGATAAATCTAACCTTTCCAGCGGGGCCCAGAGTGGCTGCGTACCTGTGTACCTGCATTAATAACCAGATCTATCAGAGCATTTGGGGAGTAATTGCTGTCAGTGGGAGCGGTCATAAATCCTGACACCTCAATCAACCCGGTTCCATAAATCACACTTTCAAAAGTTCACCGGGCGCAGGAACAGTGCTCTCTCTCTCTCTCTCTCTCTCTCTTTCTCTCTCTCTCTCCCTCCCTCCTGCACTCCATGCCCTCTCAGTCTCCACTCTCCTCCCGTCCTCCCTGGGAGGTCGGTGCTGCAGGAGAAAACGACAGAAAGCTCCACAGTTTACCCAGGCCTTGCTTAGGTTAACGGCGTACTGAGTACAACATTAGTATTGTGGAGAGAAGGGCTGGGAATGTAGCACCTTGGTGTACTTCACTTTAACTTTTGGTTCCGTGTGAGGGGTCCCCCTCTATGTCGAAGCTGGTTTCCTCGGTTGAAGAGTGAAGCAGAGGATGGCCATACTTAAAAAAAACAAAACTCGGACGTGATGACTGACTGTGTGCGATGCATGCACACCCGATTCCCGAACGTTTTCCTTCTGCTCACCGCCAAAATTGAGTTTCAAAATCCTAGCTAGGTTGCCACTTTCAAACGGCTTTCGGTGACATGCAACCCTACCATTCGCTGTATGTGGCGGGTCAGCCCGTTCTCAACTGTTGCTGATGAAGCAATCCAGTCCATTTCCCTGGGGGAAAGGGGGAGGCGACAAGCTGAATTGTTTGACTGATTTTGAGGTGACCAGTCAGCCTCTAGTGTTTTCATAAATCTTAGTGTGTGCATGGGCTGCTTTCTGGTGTGGGCGGCCCCAGGTCAGAGGGCACATCTCCCGGGGAATTGTTTCCCGATAGCTGGGCCACCACCATGGGAAGCCTTAATACGCCAGCAGGCCAGAGTGTGGGCGGGAGTAGGCCATCAATCTGACCATTTTGTCTAACCTGCAGAGGCCGAATAGCAAGGTCTGTGTTACTGTAGACCCGTACCCTCTTCCACCAACAAGAACATTTTATGAGCTTTTAGTCCCCATACCAAGTTCCTTAAATGAGATTGTGGCCAGAGTGGCCTTGGAAATATACATAGATTACAGGGCAAAAGAAATAATAAATGAAATCAATTGTTTTTATAACTGACGGGACATCAATCATTTGCTGCTATTTTCTATGTTTTGGTCCATTACTGGAGCCGAGATGCACATTGTAGAAAGCCTACAGTTTGTGGAAAAAAGGGCTAGCTTCTAATATTTTCCTCCGCACTCTAGTGCAGGACACAGAATGACACCCCAGTGATTATAGGGTGCAGACAGTATGTTCCACAATTGAAGAGCTGGAACATGAAAAAAAAGGAAAAAACTGGTGTCAGACGAAATTGTTTCCCAGATTTGCTCCCATAAATCTGGCCACCTTATCACAGGAATTGTGAACAGCTCTCGGTCATTGACACACGTTGTCCATCTTACAGTAAGCGTGACTCATCCAGTGAATGGCACCATTGCTCAGTGCCCACTGAGGCGTGTGTGTGTGTGCGCATCCCGTCTGACGGACGGTTTTAATCACTCCCTCATTGTTGGCTGAGGGAGAAGGAGAGATGGATGGAACCTGTCTCCCTGCAAGTAATCTGATTATAACGGCATTAATAAAACATTGCTCATTAAGAGACAGTATCAATCGGCCGTCAACAGCAAGTGGCGCACCGTTCTCGAATGAGAGAGAGGCAGCGAGAGAGGCAGCGAGAGGGAGAGAGAGGGAGGGAGAAGAAGAGACAAGGAGAGAGAGAACGAGGGGAGGGTATGATGGGAGGTGAAGTAGGGATAGACTGGGAATGACAGAGAGAGAGAGAGAGAGAGAGAGAGAGAGAGAGAGAGAGAGAGAGGTTGTCTCCACACTCCAAATTGAATTTGAATGATACTACTTTAGTAACACAGGTATTGTGCCTCTCATGCTAATAAAGCATCCTTGATTGGATTTGACTTGCTTTGATTTGCTTTGATTTGATTTGACTCCATTCCATTTGATTAGATTTGAGAGAAAGAGGGGAGATACGGGGGGGGGGGTAGAGCGAGAGAAATGGGCAGAGAGAGAGAGAGAGAGAGAGAGAGAGAAAGAGAGAGAGAGAGCAAAATATAAGTATAGTTGCCTATATAAAGAGAGAAATGTGGATAGGCAATATGGGAACATGCACACAGCAATGCTTTTGTTGACTTGCCTTTTCCTTGTCTCAAATTGAACAACACAACCGTTTTAAGTCTCATCTCATTTGCAAACATTCCCTTTGAAAGAAACAAAAATCTGTATATAAAAAAAAACAACCCATGGAGAGGGTGCCTTTTGGTTTGTTTGGTTTCTGTTATGAAAAAAAGACGACATTATAATTCGGTGTAGTATCCCCCGCCGCCCACCCCACCCTGTACTTTTCCTTTCTGTATCTCTCGCTCTCTTTCTTTCTGTCTCAGCCGGTCTCTCCATATCCTGCCCGCCGGCCGGTCGGTGAGTGCTTGTCTTGCGGCAGAGTGACAATAGCAGCCCAGCCTCCTGGCTCCCCTGGGCCCTTCATTATGACTGACTGTATTATGTAAAGCAGGTAAAATACCTAATTATGCTCTCCTTGCCTGGGTCTATTTTAGTGCCTAAGTGCTACAGTCTTGTGTGACTGATAGTCCTGGGGGACGTCTCGCTCCCCCGGTTTTGAAGTCTCTCGCTCACATCTTAGCGGTCTCGCGTCTTCAGACGGAAACACGTTCCATCAAGACACACCCGGCGACAGTGTCTCGCCCATGAAAAGGGAACGGCTCCAGAGGTGGGAATACGGCGCCGGGCAGGAGTGGGGATGGCGATAATTGTGGTGGGAATATAGGCAAAATGCAAAGGCATCATGCTATGCAAATTGCAATCAGTGGCGGTGTGGCGGTCTGATTGAAAAACTTCTCTCTCAAACTCTCGTTACCGACGGCGTGCGTCGACCGTGATCAGACCGTCGGAAGCCAAGGGGCTGTGTTAATTAAAACATAGCCAGGGGTTAGCGAGGGAAAATTATTTATGCCCAATATTCGAGGCATAAAGGAAAGTGCGACGAAGCTGTTTTCATTGTGATTCATAGTTACTGACAGCATAATGGAATCTCGACGGAGAGTGCTTAATGCGCTGTTTATGGCATTTCCTCTGAACAGAGAATTTAATTGAATCTCCCTCTCCGTCTACACTGATTACAATGCTGCCCAGCTTAGCCGTTTCTCTCCTTCTATGCATAGGAGGCCATGGATTTGTGGGTGAGTGGAAGTGTGCGTGTGCATAACTTATTTTCAGTACAGGTGAAATTTGGAGAGTCTAATGTGTTTTGATTACCTCAGACTAGTAACAGATAAATACAGCATGTCCTCTCTCTTTCCCTCCATGCCACTTTACGAGCGGTAAACGGCTGCCCTCCCGCTCCCCTATCCCCAAGGGACGCAAAGCCAAACTACAGGCCTCTCCCCAGAGTGCTGGGTCAAAACCGGGTCAAGCCTCTGCCACAGCGACAAACGTTTGCACAGAGAGGTTTGAGACCAACGGAATTCCCAGTGGACTCAATCGGTCCTGTCCATGCCCGCCTGGCCCTCTCGTCGGTCCAGATCGCCCTGAAGGAAGCCACTGTCCCGGGTTGAAACGCCCTCCGGGTGAGTCCTCGCCCGCTTCCAGTTCTCCGGTGGTGCGGCGGCCGGCAAAGCAGAGCTGAGCAGATGGCTGCCTGTTTGACATGCAGGCGGGCTCGTCTGACGGAGGCATCGCACTGATGTGTTCCCGGCGACAGGGGAAAAGCGCTTGATGGAGTTTGAAGTGAATTAACTTTGTGTTTCGTTAGCGTTTATTGCTGCCCCACGAGTCAACACTCTGGGTGTTCTAAAGGGGGGGGGGGGGGTGGTAGACGTGGGAGAGAGGAGAGAGTGGAAAGGATATAAGGAGACAGGGAGGGAAAGGGAAAGGCAAGAACAGGGAGTTGGGCAAAATGAGAAAAGGGGAAAAAGGTAACAGCAAATTCCTAATCTCTCAGAAAATGCATATTCCCAACTAGCAGATACAGTCTTTGAATTGGCTCCTGGTCTAATAGTGCTGTGGGATGTTGCATGGTGTTCCATGTAGTTCCTAAAGGGCCCCACCCCCCCTCACCAGGAGAGGATAATTCCTGCCGCTCACTCAGGCTTCCTCTCCTTTGTCCGTGTGAGTTCAGAGAACCTTGTCGGACAATTAACGTCGCGAAAGGACACCAAATGACCCTCCCCCCAACCTTGTTTTAAAAAGCAGGGGAATTAAAGATGCTATCTGGACATGTGACAGAATAGAGAGAGAGGTGGGGTGGGGGGGGAGAGCAGCGTCAATGTCATCGTTTTGCTGATGGGGCTGGGTTAATGCCACTCATTCATTAAAGACTGGCCCATTTCACTTGGACAGGCAATGCGTCTGACACCTACTGTACCATTCCGCCTGTCGTCAGCAGCCCTAATGCAGAGGCCCGTGCTCATTATACAGCGGCGATGGCTACAGGCGGCGGCGGCGGCAAGAAGGTGGTCGAGGCGAGAACTAATCACTGCTCCGTATGTACAGTGGAGCAAAGTGTGTTCCCGGGGTCTTTCAAATCCGTCTTTTTCAGGAAAACACTCTGAGGTCGCTAGGCAGAAACATGCTTGATAACCTGGTTTCCTGTCAGATGTGAGGAACCGATGCTGCGTAAATTTGAGATGAACTTTCGGTTGGATAGTGAGTCTTGATAAAAGGACATTTAGATTTGGATCATTATGTCACAGCACCGACAGTTGGCTGGCTCGATGCACTCGAATCCTTAATCAATGTCTATTCATTAGGCCTGTGTCCATGTGTTTGGCACGGAAAACATCAGGCAGCGACAGTGCGTAAAGTGGCTGGGTTTTGTGTTCTGTGGGGTTTTTGGCTGGAGACACTGAAGGACAAGACTGCATGTCCCTGTGAAGACTCACTTCTTTATTCAGAGGGGGACCATTCAGCAGGCCAAAGAAACTAAAAATAAATATAAACAGAGCACTGCACTGAATGAGATAGAACACTACCAAAAAAAGGAGAGGAGAGGGACAGAATTCATGTATTTTTGGCCAGATAAATTATGTGTTCTATTCAATGGACTTCACTGAAATGAAAATCACTGCTAATGGTCCAATGTCATCCTTTATGTCAATGCACTATGCGGACATACAACACGGACGTCCATGGATACTACCCCCCTCCCCTTAACCTTTATCTCTATGGGGTAGAAATACTACAGAGACCAAAAAAAGAAAACAGGAAAAGTTTGAAACAAACAGATAAATATCGATTTAAAACGTAGCTCAAAAGTAGCTCAAACATGAATAGACCAAAGCTTTAAAATCCCTCCCGCATTCATACACATGATGGAGGACTTCCTCTCAACACTGCATTTGCTGCATGTTGGCTGTGCTTCATGAATCAAGTGAAGACGATAAACTCCCTGACGTAGCTTCTAATCTCACACCGTAGAGCTAAACGATGCACACCCCCCCCCCCCTTGCCCCCGCCCACACCCCCAAAAAAAAGAGAAAAAAGAAAAGTTTACCAATGAGAAAAGTATTACATTACACCTCTTGATGTCTACTGCTGGCACTCATCACAGCTCATCACAATTAGCGATGATTGGCAAATACAGTCTGCGCTCCTCCTGCTGTGGACGGCGCACATGTTGCACAGTTGGACGTCACAGCTGCCCACCTACTTGGGATAAAGGCAGATTGCGCTCACGGCTGTTTTACCCTTATACCCCAAATGGGAATTCAGGATGACAGCCGTGGAGGACTGGAAATGAATATGCTGACACATTCACGTTTCTTCTTTATCCCACCCGCAAGTCTTATTAGCAGTCTGCTCCCCTGTTTGATAGAGGGAGAGCTGGGCAGCATATGTGATCGTGCATGCATAGGCATGTACTGATGCACGGACACACACATACACACACACACACACACACGCATACACCAAAGCCCACACACACAAACACCTGTAGGTAGCATCATATGTAGCTCATATGTACGTACGGGCAGGGAAAAGAGAGAGCGAGAGAGAGAGAGGGGGGGGGGGGAGGGGGGTTCACATACCATCACAGTACTGTGAATAGATGGAGAGAGAGAATGCACAATTATGCAAGATTAGAGTCCTTTTGGCCACTTACTAAAGCCAAGACATCTATCTGTAAGGCCACGGTATTGAACAATCCATTGTTTTTTATTCTGTAGGTAAGCCCAAAGGCTGAGAGCACAGAGAAAGTCTATATAGAGAGCATAGAGTCTATATAGAGAGCATCGAGAGTCCATATATAGAGCATAGAGTCTATATAGAGAGCATAGAGAGCATCTAGTCTATATAGAGAGCATGGAGTCTATATAGAGAGCATAGAGAGCATCTAGTCTATATAGAGAGCATAGAACGTCTCTATAGAGAGCATATAGTCTATATAGAGAGCATGGAGTCTATATCGAGAGCATATAGTCTATATAGAGAGCATAGAGAGTCTATGCAGAGAGTACAGAGAGAGTCTATATAGAGTACAGAGAGAGTCTATAGAGAGAGCGCAGAGAGTCTATATAGAGAGCATAGTCTATATAGAGAGCATAGAGAGAGTCTATATAGAGAGCATAGAGTCTATATAGAGAGCATAGAGAGTCTAGACTAGAGCATAGATAATCTATATAGAGAGCATAGAGAGAGTCTAGACTAGAGCATAGTCTATATAGAGAGCATAGAGAGGGCCTAGAGAGCACAGTCTATATAGAGAGCATAGTCTATATAGAGAGCATAGAGTCCAGACTAGAGCATAGAGTCTATATAGAGAGCATAGAGAGAGTCTAGACTAGAGCACAGAGAGTCTATATAGAGAGCATAGAGAGAGTCTAGACTACAGCATAGAGTCTATAGAGAGAGCATAGAGAGAGCCTAGAGAGCACAGTCTATATAGAGCATAGAGAGTCTAGACTAGAGCATTGAGAGTCTATATAGAGAGCATAGAGAGAGTCTAGACTAGAGCACAGAGTCTATATAGAGAGCATAGAGAGAGCCTAGAGAGTACAGTCTATATAGAGAGCATAGAGAGTCTAGACTAGAGCATAGAGAGTCTATATAGAGAGCATAGAAAGAGTCTAGACTAGAGCACAGAGAGTCTATATAGAGAGCATAGTCCATATAGAGAGCATGGAGAGAGTCTATATAGAGAGCATAGAGAGTCTAGACTAGAGCATAGAGAATCTATATAGAGAGCATAGAGAGTCTAGACTAGAGCATAGAGTCTATATAGAGAGCATACAGAGTCTATATAGAGAGCATAGTCCATATAGAGAGCTTGGAGAGAGTCTAGAGAGCACAGTCTTTATAGAGAGCTTGGAGAGACTATAGAGCACAGTCTATATAGAGAGCATAGAGAGAATAAAGCAGCTCCCCATTCCCTGGTTGCCCTGCTCTGGGCCGAGGCCAGCCCTGAATGCTGCGGGGGTATTTCACAAAGCCTGTGGTGCGATGGGGCCCTCGGTCGCCCTCCTGACCGATCTTCAAACGCGGCTCCAGCCGTGACACCCCCCTGACCACAGCCTCCATCACCACTCCCTCCCGGCGCCCACCGCAAAACAACAACAACACACACACACACACACACACACACACACACACACACACACATACAAAACCAACCCTGATAGGAAAGGCCTTTGCTATACAGAGACCGAGCGAGAGAGCGAGGCGGAGATGGCGGCGTCAAAGGGGAAGCAGAAGGGAGAGAGTCATTGGTCCAATTGAACGGCGATTTCTGTGGCGGGGGAGAGTTTATTGAAAGGCTGTAGTCGTCTATCGATTGGCCCTCGGGGGCTGTATACTGTGCCAGTGTGTGCGAGGGAGGGAGAAAGAGAGAAAGAGAGAGAGAGAGCGAGAGAGAGGGCGAGAGAGAGAGAGAGAGAGAGAGACAGAGAGAGAGAGAGAGAGAGAGAGAGAAAAGGGCCCCAATCTGATTGGGCTCAGCTGCGTCTCAGCAAAAACAAGAGCGAGGGAGTGGAGAGGGCAGAGGCTCCAGAGAAAGAGACGCGGCGGGCTCAAAGTCGGGACCTTGTGGAGCTTCCCTTTGTGGCGCAGCCCTCGCTCCATGTTGATCGCTCGCGTCGACAAAAGAGGAGTCCTTGCCGAGTCCTCAGGCTTACAAGAGGAAGAAAAGCAGGGGATGAAACTCAGACAAGAGGGGAGCCAAGGATACCGGTGTTGTTTAATATAATCAAATCCTTCAAGGGAGCATTGGAGAGAGAGAGACACACACACACACACACACATTGTCTTTATGCCAAATAATCTATGGGCGTTTCTCTTCTCCGCGAGGCAGTAGGATGCTCACTGGCTGCCGAGCAGCGGCCGCTCCTTGAGCAATATGTTTCTCTCCCATTCTTTTGAGTAGGTGTGCTCGCTGGCGAATGCAGTTTTGCGGAAAGTAGGCTTTGTGAAGTCTGTAGCCTTCGCTCGTGTTTTCACAACCCACTCTCAAGAACGGATGGCTTTCAGAGTCTGAACAAAGCCCAGACCTTGGACACTTACGATTCCATATGAGCTGAGTGAATTCAAGAAGAAAAAAAACCAAGGTTGAAAAAGTTCAACAGAGACAATTAGTGTTTCCAGACAAATTCCCAGTCTTGTGAAAAGAAGTTGAACCCCTATTAAAAATGATCTGTCTTCCATCCCATGAAAGTCAACGGTTTGTGCGCCTTTCATTCGCTAATCGAATGGTGTGTTTTCATGTCTACACTACAGGTGGTGTGAGGTGCGATGCAAAGCTGTGGCCTTCACGCAGTGTCACCATTTGAATCTCCTCTTTTGTCCTCGTGAGGCAGAGGTCAATGAGGACAGAGCCAAATGTAGAGAAGAGCAGCGAATGAGGGAGTCCATTTAGTCCGTCAACCAAAAACACAACAAAAGAACACACCGAAGTAGCATTCAGGAGCAACAGAAAAGACAGGTATTGAATAGCAAAAAGAAAAAAAATACAAATTTTCAAAGGCAGAAACAGGGGATGCTAACAGCATAAAGGGGAACATTTTGCTTCTCCAAATGGTGCCCACGAGACCCCTCGGTTAGACTCTCCAAGGCCGCTGGCCTCACACTGTTCTTTTCTGAGGATTCAAAATAGATTTGTTGGACATTATCTTTTTTTCCCATTCATTAAAACTACCATATTGGGGGTTTTTGTTTGGAAGACTTCCATCATGTTTCAGATTTTTAACGAGTGTTTCATGACTGTATTCAGTCCCATGCATACGTGTCTCCATCAGCGGCTTCGAGACTAAGTCAACTACGGACACTCAGGAAGGACAGCAAGTGTACAGACCGACAGACCGACAGAAATGGGGACAGACAGACCAACAGGAGACAAAGTTGTCATAAAGACAAATGTGTGCTCCAGACCAAAGGGGGTTTGCTAGCCGTCTCTCTCCCAAGAGTCACACACACACAAAAAAACACACAAACACACACACAGACACACACCCACACAGACATGCACAGACATGCATTCCCACATATACACAGACACACACACACACACACACACACACACACACACACACGCACGCACACACACAAGCACGCGCATGCACACCCAGAGACACACACACACACACACACACACACACACACACCTGTCAAGCCCTCATGTCTAATGAGCCCCGCCACACCTCGACCTCCCCCGGTCCAGGCCCGTCCTGCAGAGCCATGTCTGCTCCTGGACGAGGGACCACGTCAGTCCTCCAGGGTCAGAGCCACCTCTGATGGATGACTCCTCCAGGAGCCTCCTGTTCTCCGTTGCCCCACCGTCTGCGGAGCCGTCTACTGCCAGACACAGGAAAACACACACACACACACACACACAAGCCTCTCTGCCGGCACAGAATTACACACGTGCACAGGAACACCGCGCCAATCTGTAGGACTGTGACCTTGTCCGTGACCACACACACTCCGCCGGGCGTGTTTCTGACGAGTGTCTTCTCCCCTGTAGGGGCCGTGGGTAGGAAAAGGAGGGGTGTGGCAGTGGCATGGCAACAGGGGGGTTGGTGGGGCAGATGTGATGATAAAACACTCCCCCTCTTGTCCCCTGATGGATCAGGGACACGGCCCCTAATTGCTCTCTGTGTCGCGTGGATGACCTCCCGAAACACGGAGCACAAATTCATCACTCGGAGAGGCTGGGCTCTCCATGGCTCTCCTTTCCCCTGCTCTGCTCTCCATGGCTCTCCTCTCCCCTGCTCTGGCCTCCTTCCATGTCCTGCTTTGATCTCTATATTTCACCAGCCCTCAGACCCGCTGGTCTTTGTGGAGTTTTCCAATAGACAACGTGGGGTCCCGCTCCACCACTCTCAATCATTCTATCGCGACGTTTCCGCACATCGTTCCCAGTTAGCTGCGCCCGCGTTGACCCCCCCCCCCCACACCGGTGCTATTAAGGATTTCCCCCGGAACCACTGGAGGGTTTCGGTCTCCCAGACACGGGAGTGCTGGATCGTGAAATAGGGATTGTGGCTGACCTCCGGACCCTTCCCTCTGACCCCGCTAGAGCAGCTACCTCGGGCCGTTACCACAGGATATGTGGCCTGGCGGAGTGAGAGGGCAGCGCGGCTCTTTACGCCTCGGCGATCCCATCTCTGTGTGCAGCCTGCCGGTGTTGTGTACCGCTCCTTTACACCTGACTACCTAAACCCACTGTGACGCTCAGTGTGGCTTGACTGTCGTCTGAGCATCAGGTATCAAGGGATCACGCATCCCCCACTTCACAATCGCATTCCTTTCGACGTGGAACTCAATTCTGAGGTTTTTCCCGGAGAAACAGCATCGTAATGCGCCTGCCTCGGATTCCACGCAGGCTATTTTATCACTGCTCCCACACTCGTTTCCTGCACTGTAATTTCTCAATAACATCTCAGGCTGAGACACAGACTCAACACAAACACTGAGTGTATGAATTTCCTCCTCTCCTGAAAAGAGAAAACCCTTGGGAAATGTATAATTTTAGATGCAGGAAAAAATTAAGTATAGCCTATGGTTCAGATTGTTATGAATATGAAATGTCGGGTTTGTGTTTTGCTATATTATTCATATATCCAAAAAGTACCAGTGTTTGGTTATGGAAGAGAGCTCAAAAATGAAAAAAAACATTGCATAGTCTTTTTCTTTCCTCTTATTTTTCTCTTTCCTTGGGTTGTTTTTGAAAATGGCGTTCGAGTGCGCAGACGTGTCAGTCTTTATCCGGGACGTGTCTAAACGCTGAATGGAAGTAATACGATTGGAGTGGAATAACAACGAGGGATTTCTATGATGGATTACAGCCTGCCGCACAATGCATTTGTTTCACACATTCCGCGATTAGTGATACAAATTTAACACCTGTTATTGCCTCCTGTAAACAGCGTTATGGGATGTAATTTGTCACTGGTGAGGCGCTTTATCAAGAGTAAACAGTCATTATGACTGCACCATTTTTTCCACAATACACCGCAGTGTAAATTTGGTGCCAATTTTATTGACCGAACACAGGCAAACAGTGGAGTTGCGATCATTTTAATCTTAAGTGTAAACGCAATTAGTTTCTTTGAACTATAAATTAACGACTATAGGGCGATGTGATGTGATAGGAATTATTACAGCGTAGTATGCTGTTTTATGTGTTTTTTGCATGGCTAAAGTTAACAGTTAGTAGTGATCAGTTGTGTTCTTCAATCATTTCATAAAAAATATATCTTGTAATCTCCCAGGACCTTCTGTGGTTTAAAATTTCCCGCCTTCTAGAAGGTGAGGTCATTGTTTGCGATTTGGCGCTCTGTGCATCACCCCGTTACCATACGTTACGTGCCTGAGCGAACTGTCCGGGAGACTGGTGGGGGAAGAACCTGGCCCAGTGGATGTCGATGCTGGACTGCTATGTTTGCCTTTCCCTGGGGGAACTTTCAACGGCAATAAAGACGTTGTTGAAGGGGGCTAGACCAGCACTAACACAGCTATTAAGCAATTAGGGTATTGTGTGATCTAGATATGCAGAAGGCGTTGTGTGTGTAGTCATGTTTTGACATGTGTGTCTTAGTGTGCCGCGTGTGGAGCAGGTGTCCTAAATCCCTCAGCACAATGAAGACCGTCCCACTTTACTGTGCAACACAAAAATAGAAATTCCTATATTGATTAGTAAATAATAAAATATAGTTTTAAATGTGTAATATGAACTTGTCTTTATAAACAAGCATTACGAATCTTTTTTACCTAGCATCTCTCTTTGATTTTATTGTATATTTGAAACTATTTAATGAACTTTGTATCTTGCCTTATTGTCATTCTGTATGTTGCTTGCAAATTGTTTAGCAAATCTGTAACAGATGCAAATTACGATACAGATAATGACATTTTTATCATTATAATTGTAACTGAAATATTAAATTATGGATGAAATATGATTTCCTTTATGCCAGCTGTCGTAAGGTGATTTAAACCCACACAAAGGAGCTGCATTCTTAAATCCCCCCTGTTCATCGATCAGAGGGAGAATGCCACCGTGAGCCAATAAAAAAAAAACACAGGCTTTCTTTTGATCTGGCCTTTGATTGATCCTAACACCCTTTATGAAAATCCATCACAATATCTGGAGGGAATCCATTGCGAAGCCTATTGCAGATGTGGATTAGGCGGACCTCAGAGGGGCCGAAGGAGATGAGAAGTCTTCCTGATATCAGGGCAATCAATCAAATCCCCCCCCCCCCCCTCCCCCCATGGCTGTCTCCCAGGGACTATCAGAGCTGAACTAACTCCTCCAACTGTTGACATCATACCATCGACTTATTCATGTGTGCTCCGTCGCTAGGGCGCGTCTCCTCCCTTTATCTACCTCCCGTTGACTGTCGGCCCAGGAATCAATCGGGAGAGCGGAGTGGGATGTCTCCTCCGTTGTAAGGTCGGCGCGGAGGAGTCGGTTTTCCCGCTTGTCGGCTCAGCGCGGCCTGTCGGGAGTTGGATCGATACGGTCACATGGAAGGCCTGGCGGAACGGAGGACACGCCACCGACGCCCCGCGGGGACGGGACGGAGCGCGTGCATCATCTCGTTTTCCCTCCACTCAACTCGTCCCTCGCTCGTAAACGGCACAAGATTAAACGCCCGTCAATATATCTCATTTGTTTGGTGGGCGGGTGTACGTTTACGAAGGAAGGTTTACGGCCAAACGACGGCCTTTCGCTAGAGTAGCGCCATTGCGTAAGTTCCGATCAAAAAAAAAAAGAAAAAAAAGCAAGAAAAAAAAAAGCTGTGGCGCGTGAAAGAGCAGAAATCAAAGAATGTGGGGAAGGTGGACACTTGCAGTCCAACACCGCACCTTCTGGACCGGTGGGTACGGCGGGCGGTCGGAGATGAAAGAGCCCAGCGCTGACCTTGGCTAAGCTCCTGTGTCGTTTCTATTCTGAGCATAGGGAGCCAACATGGGGAGAGGAGGAGAGGGGTGCACACTGCAGTGTTGTGAGGCTCCTTCCCTCCCCACCATCAGTGGGGCTTTTAATTCGGAGGGCATTGTCTCCCTTTGTGGAGGTCACGGTCGAGGAGGAGGTAGACTCTCCCGGGGCTCGTGTGGTAAAGCCGGTGGCTCTTCTCGAGTTCTGATGGTGGTAAAAAGGGACCGGCGGTTTTCCCAGAGCCAGCCAACCCCCTCCCGCCCACAATACCCCCCTACTCCCCCTCCGCCCTATCCTTCCCCGCTCCTGCCTGCGTTGAGCCTCAGTCCAGAGGGGTTGCTTCTGTTTCTCACTCTAGACGGGTGTCGTATGCCACTGCCTCCTGTCGTCCCCTCCCATGAGGACCCACGCCAGTCACAGTGTTAGAGGAAGGCTGGGTGACCTTGGTGGGGGGACGGAACTGACTCCACTTCTGCGGTTGGAAAGCACAATGGCTGCTGATGTTTCCACTGGGAGGAGAAAGTAAGAATAAAGAGACAGAACTCGAAAGAACCGCCTTGCCTGATGTGTGCTGCGTTAAAAAATCCCTACATTAAAAGATGCTACATTGGCAGCGCGACTGATTTTATTTGGTTGAACCAAAATCACCCCAGGCATGACCAAAATAAGCTGTCATTTTGCTTCCCTAATTGGCCTCTCGTTAGCGTGATTATTTTGGATGTAAACTGCATTCTGCTGTGAGCGGTGGTGAGATGTCAGGGCAGAATCAATCAAGCCAAACACCAAACACTGCCCCGAATCAGTCTGTGCCGTCATACCTTTTAACAATCCTCTGTCAAAGGGAGGAAAAACCCATTCTAATGTCAAGACACATCTCACCTAGTATGTGCGCTGCTGCGTGAGCACACACACACACACACACACACACACACACAAATCAGAGAAGAGAATAAAAAAAAGTTCCTTTGCTAAGGTACTTTCGCATGGCAACCGCTTTAAAGCGCTCAAAGGATGCTCTCCCTGGGGGATGTGTGTGCAAAGCTGAGGTAAATAAATAATGAAGAGATAAATGGAGGGCTAAGCAGACAGATGATGACGCTGATCATAGGGAGGGGGCGAGCTGGGTACTCTCTGATGCTGTCAGCGAGGTGTGTGTGTGTGTGTGTGTGGTGAGAGAGAGAAGGGGGGTTAACGGTGATTAACATTGCCTTCCTCTTACCCGTTTGGACCCACATATCACATACACACAGGCCACCATTCCAACGCGTAAAGACACACCAACACCGGCAGTGCGGCTATCTCTGCAAACAGCCTTACCAAATGTGTGCCGCTTAAATCCCTGTGATGTGCAAAATAGATGATTTATTTTTCACTCCTCACCATGGGACCCTGTTTGACCACCCCTGCATTTCTCTTCATGTGTAGGTGGGCTTAACCTCTGAAAAATGACGCAACGAAACGTCTAAAAAAACAAATAAATAAAAAAACATACATATCGGCAAGCAAACAAACTGGCACTTAGGTGACCTATTTCTTACCAGATTCCTGAGATTGCAACCTTATTTCACCTCTTTCATTAGCCTCTGGGGAGAAGAGAAAACGTGTGGCTTCTCTCTGTCGCAGCATGTGAGATTCATAAATCTCATACAAGTGTGGCGCTCCAGACGCCATATTGAGACGCTTTACGCACTCCTTTTTCAGCTCTGTCTGTATACAATCTCGTTATTGCGATTATTTATTCACTCACTTAACAGTTGTGGGACAGAGCGGTTAAGCTGCAGTGCATTTATAATTACAGCACAGACTCCTATAGGATGTGTGCATACTGTGTGGTGCGCAACGGGGCCTATCGGGGGTGGTCTGTAAGTGGGCTTTGGAGGGCAGCACACAGGCCGAGCCATTAGGCTCATGAATTGTGAATGTGGAAGAAGAGAAAGAGAAAGATAGGGGGCCAGAAAAAAAGGAAGGTTAAAAGAAGGGGGCCGGGAAAAAGAGGGTGATGAACAGCCCAAGAAATAGAGTGACAGATACAGAAAGCCAGAGAAAGGCAGGGCTTGGAGAAAGCATTGCCTCCCCTCCCCGCCCTTTCTTTTTCGAAGAATAGCCATCTCCGACTCAAATATATAATGGGAGGAAATTATGCAGAATTATTATCCAGTTATTCTCAGGCCATAGAGTATATGCGCTATGTATAATTTATCCCGAGCCAGTGCGGAAGTCAAGCAAACTCGTCTGGCGCTATGCAGGGGCTGGGGGGGGGGTCTCGAGGTCATAATGGCTCAATACGTGTTTGAAAAATCTTCCCTCGTTAGAGGAGGCTAAATGCTCATGAGTATTCCTGTGGTGGAGTGCAGACAATACCAGTGGACCTGCCACTTACTATCAGGATATGCAAAGGGCCTACTACACACCTCCATCAAGCCGCACATACTAAAAAAAAGACATTCGCCTGGGAGATTATCACGTCAAGTAGAGTGAGGACGTCTTTAGTCGAAGGTGTCCTGAAGGTCCGGACGGACGCTATAGTGACAAAGAAACCGACAAAGAAAAAGACTGTGAGGGAGGAACGACTGTGCAAGTGTGAGGTTGCAAAGACAAAGAGGAGAGGAGAAAATGGCAGAAGAAGGAGAGATTCCACAGAACCAGCAGACAGATAGACAAAGGTTAGAGAGAGAAAGAGAGAGAGAGAGAGAGAGAGAAAGAGACGCAGCGGAGAGAAAAGAGAGACAGGAGGAAGGACGGCGAGACTGAGACAGAGATAAAAAAAAGCTTGGAGCTGGATCTTATCGGTATCTCCTTCCCTACCTCCTCCTCCCCCTCCTCCCTCCTCCTCCCCCTCCTCCCTCCACCTCTTCCTGTTGTGGCCGAGGCAGGGAGATGAAGACTCAAGGGACGAGTATTAATTATCACTTGTCACAGGAGAGAAACACGCTGTGACACAAGGCGCAATAAAAGCCGCGCCTGCCGTGACATGGGCGTCGTCAAACGCTCCACACCTGCCACGCCAGGAAGCCCCCCCCGTTCTCCCAGACGTGCTTCATACAGGTGGCGCACACTGTTTCCATGCTTTGATCAATTTACTCCAGATTAACTCGATTTGGGGCTCGGCGTTTGTCGCAATTAAAAGCTTTGGCCCTGCACGCAGGCTAAGCGGGACCAGAGGAGAGTAATTGCCTATATCCATCACTCGCTGCAGACGGTCGCCGTGGACACCGCCCCTATGAATAGAGACAACGCGCATATGGCAGCGCCAACACCTTCAGGGAGCCATGTATGTTTTCATTTGGAGAGAAATTTAGTGCAGGCCCTAATGAAATATTCACCAATCGATTCCCCCCGCGGGCGGCAGCGCCAAGCTCGGCATATGGTCATTGTTCCACTCTCCCTCCTTGCTCCCTTTCGCCCGTCGCTCTGTTTCAGCTACAAATCGAGTGGCCCAAAGACGGACGGATAACAATCTGTTTTACTCGGACGGTGATCGAGCGAGCTCCGCCTGCCATTGCTCTTTCGAGGTCAGTCCGGGGCTCTGAGGTTGAAAGGATGAGTCTATGGGAAGGGCTCCCCAGACAGGAGACCTTCCGGGTTTTGGCTGGCGAGAGCCGTGGTCTGAAAGGACACGCCCGGACACAAGCTCACCTTAAAGGTCTCCTTTATTTTCTTCTTTATCTGAGTTGAGATATATCCGCCATCTCTCCTCCTATTCAGTCAGTATGAAGTAGAGTAAGGGAAACGTGGGGGGGGGGTTTGAATCAAACCTTTGTCTCTGTGAGTGAGATCTTCACATGCGCTGTGCGGGGGCTGTTGAACGCCCACCCACCCAAACCTAGTCTTTGTCCGATTGGAAACCCAGCACACAAAGAAACCATTTACATAAAAGTGTAATGAAAAGGCACAACAATTGTTCTAATATCCCGTTGCTAATCAATATAATTTGTTTTGTCCCTTTAATAAACATGAGATGAGGTCTCCCACCCACACGACAGTCTCCCACTTCACAATAGGCAATCCATTAAATCCAGTTTGGAAAATATGAAATATTAATCAGGTTGTTTACAGTGCTTACATGCCCAGGTCGGATGACAATAATATAACGCTCTGTATTATTTCCCCCCACGGGCTCCTCAATACCCCCTCCCTCCCTCTCGACTCCCACGCCTCTCGTTTTACGACACAATCTGGCTAACAGCTTAACAGCTCTCACAATGTCGATGATCTCCACAAACATTATGTCCATAAATACGTTGTGAGAGGCCATTACGCCCTGCGTACAACCAGGTAGCACAATGGCTTGTTTGAGGATGTGGCTCGATGATACGGCATAAAGCCCCGTACAAGGCAGAGGGGGAGAGAAAAATCAAATATGGACAGCCCTTCCCCTAGAACAGGGCCCGGAGCAAGGCCAGTGGAGCGGCAGCACTGCTGCCGTGATTAGCCGGTCATGTTGCACTTTATCTGGATTGACAAGCCACATCTGCAGTGGGGACCGGGTGGCTCCGAGCAAGAGCAGCCAAGGTGTGAATATTTCAGCAGGTACATTAATATATGTAACATCTGGACTGGCCAAGAGTGGGGGGCGGGGGTGTGTGTGTTGGGGCGGGGGTGGGGGTAGAGAATAAAATGGTGTGAGTGGCTTCAATGGGGAGGTGAGGGGGCGAGGGTGGGAGGGTAGGCTTGAACTGTGTAAAAGCCATTAATGTATAAAGAGTTCATGCATGCTGGCTCATGTATGCTTTTTGAGCAATAGGATGCCTTATGATAGATCGTGTATCCATTGAAACTTACAATAACACGTTTTTTGTTCTGTTTTTTATCAGCAGTTTAATCTTTCAGTGTATTCCTTTGGAGGTCTGGTTCACACTGTTTCCCTATAGTTGAGGTGACCAAACTCTTCAATATTTTTGCTCTGGGCCAGTCATGTCACTTTGATAATATAAACAGGAGAGTACAATTAAGATACGTCAACAAAGTACAGGAAGAGAATAGGGCACTGTGTGTACAAGAGTAACCCCAGCCACACCCATTTTTCAAGGACGTGCTGTTGGTTACTGTACATGCAAACATGAAGGCATACAAATCATTGACAAAAAGGTACAATGCTTGTCATTGTGGTGGTAGCCTCCGTGGTACACCACTACGTTTTCTCGCCATTTAATACAAGAATAGGATCTGTTCGTTTTCTGCTAACAAAAGGTTGAACTCCTAGCAGTGCACATGAGATTTATGTATCTTGAGGTACAAGACTGTAGAAGCCTTTAACTGACATTTTTTAGTCTATCAAAAGCTGAGGCTTTCGAAATCTCTCTGATGTTTCGGTGGGTTTAAATATTCTGTTGGACTTCGTTTTTTTCTTCACGCTCTCTTTACTCCCTACCTCGCCCTGTAAAAACAGTCAAGTCATTTGGCCAACTGTTCCATTAAGGGAACCACCCCCGGTGACTAGCATTGTGCCTTTTCTGCCTGAAGGGGAACCATTCACATTCATTGTGGCAATATTTAATTTGCTCTCAAGTGGTTCAACACACATTTGCCGGTACTATACATTAGCGAGTGATGACATGACATTTTCCATTGTCTCCGTCACAGCGGGTGTGTGTGTGTGTGTGTGTGTGTGTGTGCTGCCGATTTGCCTGCGCGCCGTCAGAACTGTGAGATGAGAGAACGCTTATGTGCGCTCGCAACGGTGTTTGGCAAATGTGTTATTGTGTGTTCCCCTCGTCATCGCCTCCAGCTGGTTTCCCAAACAACAAAAACAAAACGCTCTGCGCCCTCCCCCTCCTCCACCCGCACTCCTCCTCCTCCTCCTCCTCAGACAGAAAACAGCAGTCCCTTCTGGGCGCTAGACACCGACGCTTCTTCCTTCTCTGAAAGATATCGAGGCAAAACAAGCATGACCCCCCCGAGGACCACGGGAGGAAGATGGGAAGTGAAAGGGAGCCGCTGTTTAGCCCCCCCCCCCCACCCCCCCGCCTTGCTAAGGAGCAGCCCCTAATTACCCAGCGTCTGAGCTCTCTCTCTCATCTCCGTGTGCCTTCCCCCTCCCGGGAGCCCATACTCCAAGGGCTGAGGAGGGCTTCGTTGGAGTGCAGGGCTGGCCCTGGCGCTGGCGCACTGCCGTTGAGCCATAGATCCCTCCTCCTCGGAGCGCCCGGAGTTCTGCTCCTCTGCTCTCGTCAAAGGAGGGCACCGCGGCGGGGACAAGCCCTCCATGCCCGTCCGACGGCCTACATTTCTCCCCACGCTCGCTTTCACACGGTCCAACAGGGAGAGCTGGAGGTGCTGGCCGGAGGGGAAATCTCACACCGCCCAGCCATCCCTTGGTGAGACATGTCCCCCTGGTGACCCCACCCCACCACCCCATCCCACCCCACCAGCTCGGCAGGGGAGCGTGAGAGACAGCGGCCGATGGTTGACCTTACTTCCCGAATGTGTGTGTATGTGTGAGCGTGTGTGTGGAGGGGTGGGGTGGGGGGTGTTACGGTTGACCCACGGAGTTAGAATGCTCGACTCGTTACGGAGGTTTTTTTTCATGTTTGTCAGGAGCTTTGAGTTTCGAGTCGGATCTCTTTGCCTCAGCGTTTGTGTAGCTCGTCTTCTAAAGACGTCTTTGTGGTTGGGCCGCACTCTTTGAAGAAGGGGGAGCATAAAGTGGCTGTGTTGGTTCTCTGGAAGACAGGAAAATAGATAGCAACTAGCCGAGCAGTTTCGACATTGTATTCATAATTGTAACAGATTTTGAAGCAGGGCAGTTAAAGAACGCGATTAACAGCGCAGTGGAAAAATCATCAAAAGCACTCAACGGCTCCCACATCCCAGACATACACAATACACAACCTTCAGTTATTCTGATTGTATAGAATAACCTGACGATGGCTCTTCAAAAGAGAAAATAAAGCCATTAAAGAAACCTTCCATTCCTGTTGGAACATTTTGCTCTCACAAACTTGTTCCACTGTTTTTCTTCTTTTTTTCCAGACCCAAATAGCCTGACATGTCCTTCTTAATTACCGTAATTGGACAACGAATCCCCGGGGCTGCTGAGTATCAGCCTACCCTCTTACCTGGAGGGTCAGCTGGGGTAAGGGTGAGTGATGATGGGGGGCTTGGGGTGGACGGGTGGGGGGGTCATTTCATTGACCCTGAACCACATCTAATTGACATGGGAGGCCACCTATCAGAATATGAATCCACGGAGCCCAATCCATGTCATGACATCCCATTCCAGTCTCGTCCGTGCCATAACACGGAGCAGGGAGGCTCATGTTTGAGGGGTCGCTCCGTGAGGGAACAAGCAACCCCACCTTGCCTTTCCTGGAGATGTATGAGGGGGACACTGCGTTGAAATTCTTTGTGTTGTATTTTTTTTAAATATGGACAGCCAATAATGTTGATATGCTTGGCCATGAATTATAGATCTGTTGTTGGCACACTGTGTGGATGTGTGTGTGTGTGTGTGTGTGTGTGTGTGTGTGTGTGTGTGTGGACATGAACCGTGCATGCCGAGGCCAGATAAGGCCAGATTTACACCTTTGGCTGCCAGGCGCAGACCCGGGCAGCCAGCTCACAAATGAAATGGAAATTGAGTTTTCAGGGAGCTAATAAAACAGCTACAGCCCCCTAGCGTGCTGCCATGGTCCTCTCCATACCAGGCGAATTGCACGGATACGCGTGCCACGACTCTGGGGTTGGGTTCCTATATATTGTTCTTCACAATTGCAACTGCTTTTTGTGTGGAGAAGAGGTAAAACAGGTTTGCTTCATAACTGTGAAGTTAATTGCAACGTGTCGCACTACACAATGCCGCTCGTGTGCCAGACCCGTTTGCTGCCTCAGCAGACATTCTTTACCAAATAACTTCCCATTCCTGAGAATTTCAGCAGTAATTACGAATGTAGAACTCAGTTATTCTTGTGGACGAGTGTAGCTCAGTTGGTACAGCTTAGTGCTGCCACCACCAATATTGTGGCTTTGACTTTAGCTGGGGCCCAAACATGGCAAAATCACATGCAGTCAATGACACTGCATAAAACATTTACCACACAGTAGTGGACATTTCAAATGTTGCAATATTGCTGTATTCTATAGTATTTTTTTAGCGTCCATGTAACTTTCATTCCAGAAACCATTTCACTTATCAATTCTCCATTTTGTTAGCTTTCCAACTGGCTAGATCCTACAGGTGCATATTGCTAGTCGTGTGTGTATGACTTCTTTTTTTCTGGTCACCTCACAATGGAGCAATGTAATCCTACACAACACGGTATCTTGGTCGGATCCCAAGTCCCTTTCATACTACAGCTGAGCCATGTAAGACCCGAGAAAATCCCCAGTCAATACCAAGGACTACACTACACCACACACTAGTTTTCAGCCGTCTTCATGGTGTGAAAGGTTTATCACAACCACCCACACATACCCTCACCTGCAAACCTCCCCCAAGCCAATATTCGAGTCAGACAGACCTCATCTCTTTGTCTCTCTGTCTCTCTCTCTCTCCTCGCCTTCTCAGTGGCTAGAATAACCACGTACTCGCAGACTCCACGGTGATGTCAATGTTGATGCCATCAAGGATACTCTTTAGAGAGATATGAAATATCTTGATCAATGTTTTAGTAAAGTGTCAAAGGAAATGGAAAACAATGGAAATATCTCGCTTAATATGTGTGTGGAGTGTGTTATCTTTGAAGGATCGCTCTCTGCTCTAGACCTGTTTCACTTGTCCTTGTCGTAAGATCAGATACATTATCCACTGTTGAAAAAATGTACACTTAGTCTCATTAGAAGCTGAAATGAAATAAAAATTAAATGAACTGTCACAAAATACTAAAACTTGATATATATATATATATATATAGTATAGTTATACTTCCAAAACATAATATGCAACAATTAGACATGCTCTAAAAAAGCTTTTTGGCCACAAATTTTATTATTCTAGGTAAGGGCTGCAATCTGCTAAGGGATCATACTTGGTTTAAGTGGGCGTTACCAAGCCGCCATATTTCCTTGGGCTAAAGCTGCTGATGCCCAAACAGTCATCAGAGAGGTTTTGTACATTGATGGACACTAAACTACCTCTGGACGCTCCTAAAATGGTCTCTGCTCTATGTTTCATGGTTCCAGTGCAGCAGTCTTTAAAGATGTTTTGTTGAGGCCGGCTCCATCTCCACACTAGCCCACTGAGGCCCTTCATTTACTGGCCAGAGATCTGAGGAGGCATGGGGGTGCCCCTGGAGATCCAGCCTGGACCTTTTTGTTGTTGTTAATTAATTACCTCCCCAAAGCCCTGCTGGGCGCCCCCGTGCTGAAATGCTGCCCATTCCTGTGTTCCCATTTTTCGGCCTTGCAGCTCTTCCTTTGCCCTGTTTTTCCCTGCCCGCGGAGCCAGGGAGAGATCCAGCCTGGGTCACAGAGTTGAGCTGTTGGGTACACATCAAGGCAACAGAGCTACTTCTAATGTGCTGAAATGGGAAATGAGCGTAGGCAGAAGGGTTTTACTTAATAAGTTATACTTCATAATTAGATTCCATTTGATAACTTTGATTCCCGCTTTGTAATTAAATAAGTTGGACTAATTACAGTCTTTTTTTCTGTTGGCAGATGAAAACATACCACCTTGACGGGCTCCATTATTGGAAAGTGATTGAGAGCAGAAGCAAGGTCCAATTTTGTAACGCTCTAAACAGTCAGTTGGAAGGAAGGAAAAAAATATTATCTGAGAGATATCACATTCAATTTACTGGGTAGGAAATCTTGTCCTCTCTCCAAATGCTCTATAAATGTTTTTCTTGGGGGGGACACATTTGGATTGAGCCATTGACAAGGCCTCCCTCCCATCTTCTCACAGCCAACCAACACAAACACTGTCGTTCCTGAAATATCCTCTGAAACGACAAACGGTTAGCACCTGAACAGCCCAATACATCAGCGGTTTGTTTTGACGAATGACTGTCGAGCCGTAACATTTGGTAGCTGTAACGTGGCACAGCGTTTGGTATTGTTGCCATTCGTCACACGTCTCCGCCACAGGTAGGCGATCTGCTGCACGGCCAGCCATAGGCGGATGACGAAACACTCAGAGCCAGGAAGGCGCATCAGGCCAATGAGGCGTAGTTGGGCTAGGTGCCATCTCATAAGTCTCCCCGAGGACAACCCCCCTCCCCCCATCCCGCCTCCCCCAGCCTCCCCCAGCCCACGGGGACTGTCTGCGGGGGACTGCTGGAGAACGCCAGCACATGCAAGATCAATGGGGGAAGGAATTGATGTCAAACTGTGTGCACGTTTTCTAAGTCTCCCAGTCTTTTTATTACAAATTTCACTCACTCCCTGTGATAGCGTTATGATAATGAAACAATACAAGTTAATTATGTAAAAAAACAAGAACAACTATACAAACAAATACCTTTAAACCAATTTTTTCTCCTTGTTGCTACTATACAAATCTCAAATTTTTAACCCCCCCCTGATCTGCAAAGGGATTTCAAATTCATAACAATTCACTAGTCTTGAAGCTGCTCCAAAAGGGCCTATATTCTCCATGTTTTGAGACCTTGCATGTGTGTATACTGTGAGCTCCCGCCCTACCTCTTTTCCAGAGAAAGAGCCGTAATGATTGAACTGACCTGCTCCACCACTTAACCTAGTTACATAAGTCATAAACCCAACCTAAGGTCACAGGGCTCTTCTCTTGTATCCTACTGCACGTTTATTTTTCTCCATGAAACACCATTTAAACATAGGATGTGGATTTATTGGAATGTGGAGTATATAGTGGAATGTTTGGTATGTTCTGAATACAACACGAACAATAATGCTAAGTTGAGGGGCACTGAGAGGCCAAGTAATACAATTATTGCACATCTGAGGCAGATAAGGTCATTTCATCTATCCCTTTTCCAGAAATATAGCATAATATTCTCATTTTCTCATATGGTTTGTATTGGATGCGCTCACTCGAAGAGCTGAGGTCACCCAAGGTGAGTGTGGGGGTCAGCAAACCAACAAAGGGTGTCTGACGCGCAATGATCTCGCTCTTTGACTCCTCCTGCGTCAACGGGTCTGCGTCGGAAAATGTGGTGCCGCTGTAAATGCCAAACTCTGATCTGGAGAAGAGGAGGTAGGTGTGGGAGGAAAATGGATGTAGGTCATTTAGGCTTTCATGAAACCGGATACGTGAGAGCGCGTACTATTAGATAACCATTCTGATGGAAAGCCATGCTGTGGGTGGATGATAGAACAGTACAAAGGCAATTAACCCTTTGAACCCGGCATTCAATTTGGACTCCACTAAATAGGCCGTTTGGAGAGTCAAAACAAATCCCCTCACTGGCATAAAAAGCATCACCTTTATGTGGGGAAAATTTGTTTGTGACCCACTTTTCCAGTTTGCCTTGAGTGGAAAGCGAGTTCAGAAATTGACACAAAACTTGTTTAACTTTACACATCCGTGAGGGCTGTTCCACATTGCTATTTTCCATGGAATCGCGGCTGGAGATGAAACGCAAATATAACCATCTGGATGTTCTACTCGCTTGCAGGATTCCCAAAGTGTTTTCTCTGTTCGGCCCAGAAGTATACTGTGGCAAATCCATAAATATTTGATATCCATCTTTTGTTGTTATCTTGTATTACTCTCCGGCCTAGTCACAAGAGCTGTGGACGGCTGTGGTGTTCAATGTGCTGGACTGTTGGTTGAAATGGAAAAGACAGCTGTGTTGCTTTGGCTGATTGAGGAAGAGCTTTCTGAACATGGTTCAGGCGCAGACAAAATGGTCGATCCCTCTATCCTGAATTACATCGATCTACGCTAAAGTTTCAGCCCTTCTCCCCAGGTCATTTAATCTTGACCCGCTCGGAAGCTGAAATAATACTCTACCCCTTCGTATACTACACTCGGCTTTACTCAGACTCATATTTCTATCATATTACTCTACTACTCTTAAGAGGGATCAATTTTTCCCCTCATAGGTGTGAATGTGCAACTTGTATGGGAAACGAAGCTTCTTTCATTAAAACTGCAAAGATCTTAATTCCGCCCCCGAGCTCTCACTCACTCCGCATCCTTTCAGTCGACACACTCGGCAAGAAAAGTCAGCAGTTTATGGCGCTGCATTAGAGGACTATGTCTCCTTTTTCTTTTTTTCTCTTTTTGCTCTGTGTCAGTATCCTAAAACCTTCGTCATCAGGCTGTAACACATATCCTGAGGAGAAATGTGTCACACACACTTAAACACACACACACACACACACACACGCGTACACAATCATATGCTAATCACGCACAGGGCTAATGCTTTGTCAATGGTTGGAAGCACACTAATCCGAAAGGGATTTGGAATACCAAACCTAATCTAGGTGGTGGATGTCAATGGCTCCGAGAGCTACATCCGTTTTCTCTCTCGTCTCTCAACTGAACAGACACTCGGTGTGCCATGTGTCCAGGCATGCAGGCCGGCAGGCAGGGCCCAGCCGAGCTGTCCGTTCCTGGGGGAGACAAATGTGGTTATGTAACGATGAGGACTAACACGGGCCCGTAGCCAGAAGGTAATTGTGGCTTTATTTAATAAAGTGCGATTGCTGGAGATTGATAACAGTGGAACGTTGCTGGGCAATTAATATTCCGATAAGGTGGTGGCAGCGAGAGAGGGATATTGGAAGGCTGTTTTTCCCGCAGCCTTCAGCTGGCTCCGGAGTCTAAGGCAAATGGACGGCTGCCATGATTAACATCGCGTCAGTGCTCCGTTCTCCAGAAGCAAGAATGAGTTGTCGGTCCTTCCACTAAGCGAGAGTAGAAACACGGGAATTACCATAGATCACACACTTAATGTCCACTGATTGATAGTGATAAGCTGGCAGGCAATGAGATCAGAAACAAAAGAAGTGCAGTGTTGGGTATTTAGTTGATTTACCGACAGAGGGAAAGAGAGGGCAGAGGACGCCCATATATCTTGAAGTTAGCCTTTTAAAGATGGTTGTTGTATTTTAGGAATTGTAGAAAAGTATTACATCTCAACCTGTTTGAGGTGATCGTGAAAGGATAAATGAAGTGATGTAATAAACCTGAATTAGATTCAAACTAGGAAGATCATAGTATAGAAAGCCCATGTATTACACCGATAACAAACTTACCTTGGATATGAAAGTGTTTGAGTTTGAAACCTCAGGCCCAACATTTGGGTTGCCATGAAGTAAGATTTTTGTATTGTGTCTCCCGCATAAATTGAAAAACATATAGTTCACATATAGAAGACTTCATTATTTCCCCTACTAATCAGCAACCAAATGCTTGCTAATTCTTTCTTACACTGTCATTATCAGGTCCATGCTCACCGGGATATCCGTGTGTACATTTTCAATTGATAATGTTCAAATGCCTATTCTGCACTTTTTCCCATTTTAAAGGAATGCTTACATTTCAAGAAGTGGCTTTCCGTTTTAGCACATGCAAAAGATCCAGGAAGACATGGATTCTAACCCCAACTTTGCCCTATTTTAGGTTCACACTAGGCTGTCTAACAATATCCCCAGCGGCTCCTTGGTGCTCCGGAGGACATTGATCTATTGCACAGCTTGCATGCAAAAGACCAGGTGTGACTGTTCATTGGAATTGGAGTAACTGCAATTTCCTCACGGCAATTTCACCCTCAAACAGGCTTTTCTTTTCCAATCCCCCATTATTTCTGTCAATTGCAGTCAATTTCCTCTCTTTTTTTTTGCACACTCAATTCTGTTGTTGTAAAGTGAATGAGACACACAACATTTCTTTGGATAAGATTGTTTGTCCAGGTAACCGGCGCATGATGTTGGTTGTTTTACCTGCCCAGACAAATTGGAAAACAACATCAATAGCCACCTGTAAAACTATTTGTATTAAGCTGTTAGTGTAGCTACTTTTCGCTTTTAAGCCAAAACGTTTGGAGCAGAGAGGAGTAAGGCTAATATTGCAATAAAGCATTTATTTAACCAGGAAGTCACATTTTGATTGAAACTCTTTTCAGAGAGACCAGGTCAACACAGTTTTTAAAAACAGTTTTACCCTTCATCAACAACTGCGTTGTGTGTATACCTAAGGTAAGGTATGTAATATGAGAACCTAAGAACATATTGAACGTGATTTCACAGTAGAGTATGCAATTCAACCTGGAATCAACCTTTGTTTGGATATGGAACAGAAATGTCGGCCTGACTGAAGTAATTGAAATGTTAGATGTTTTATTGGCAACCTCATACCTCTGTCTGGCTTTAGTCTCTGGCTTCAGCAACCTGACAAAGTATTGAGTGTTGTGTACAAAAGCCCTTAATGAATGCAAATGCACTCGGCCATCCAACGGGCCCAGGGCCACAACAAACACACAGTTACTGTGGCAACAGTTTTTGCAGCTCACCTTTGAATTGCCACGGAAAATAAGGAGGGATGAGAGCTACAAAGTTGCAGAGAGATCACGTGGCAAGAGCCACAGACAAACATTTGCACCACAGCCACTGCAGAAATTAAGGTCGAGCAATATTTGCGCGGTTGTGAAAGATTAAAAGTCATTTTAAGCGTTTCATAACTCACTCCTGTCAGCAGGCTCCAATAGGCTGGCTTAGCGAGCGGGTGGGGGGGCTAGGGGGGGATGGAGCGATTACACTATCTCACATCAAAGCACAATGAGAGAGGCGCCACAGAAGGGAAGAGAGCGTCGAAACAGAATAAAGTGTTTATCTGTTTCCCCAGGTGGCCAGAGGTAGCGGAGCAGTTTTATAGAATATATTATCTCTTTTTGATTTGTTTTGCTCTCTTTTTATTTGTGCGCCAGGATTAAAAAGATCAAGATGGCGTCTTCAGCTAAATTAAGAGACATGTCCAGACCAATGGCTCCGAAGAGCCATGGTTGTAGTGTATCACTATGTGATGCCCACTGATTCTCACTCTTAAGTCGCGATGAACTGCTCTCCAGCTATGAAAGTAATACAGTATGGTGGCGCGAGTTTGTTCTGTCCAAGTCTGAAGTGTGTGTGTGTGTGTGTGTGTGTGTGTGATGGATGACCCTCTGTTCCTGCTAGTCTGTGCTGATTACACCTCACAGTTGTTCCATTGTCCTCTTCAGTGGATGCCATTAATTATTCTGATAAGGAATATAAAGTAACACACACACACCCACACCCACACAGGATCCCACATGCTCACACAGCCATTAACACACACTGGGGGGCACACCAGTTGTTGGATATTGTCAGGCTTAAACTGGAAACAGCAGTGTGGGTTGTTTTGTGATAAAGTGCAGAAAGTGAGACCTCCAGGACTCCTTTTAACAACCATAATTTGTAATTAATTAACACTTACGGGGTGACTCACATGATTAATTAAGCTATACTTAAAGGTCGAATTTTTGCTCATGCAGCTACTCTGAGTTTCCCCAATATGTTTAGAAGCAACAAATAGATCATGTGCACAAATGCTAAACCTTAATGCTGTAGTAGCTAGCCTGGCTTTTTTTCTAGTTGAATCTACATAGGAGTAAATATTGACTTCAAATCAGAGCTGGCAGGAAGCTGCTGCATCCCAGCTTAATTTGGCTGTTTAATCTCTTTTCCAGCCTTTAGGCTGCGTGGAGGTGGGCTATAAATGGCATTCGGCTAGCTCAAGATCGAACCGGGATGTCGGAACATTCGACACTGTTCCACACACTGACTTCAATATATAGCCCGGTCTCTTTCTACAGCTCTGTCTACTCAACATATGAAACCCTTAGGAATCCTTTGATACAGTATACGAGCAGCGTGATGAGGGTCAATATGATAACAAACTTGCCGAAAAGACAGGGTGCCTTCACGATATTTATTTAGTTTGGAACTCAACCTTTTTGCACTTTCTTTATGCAAAAACATAGGTTTTACAGCAGAAATGTGGAGAAATGTCATGTCCATTTCAAAATTGCACCCAAAAGGAGCACCTATTATTGTTCACCACATATAACCTAAAATTAAGACAGCAAGTTTATGCAAGAGACTTAAAAAAAAGTGTCCATGCACCGTCCTCACATTTCAACACACCCTGTTTTACCACATGCTACAATCCATCAGACCTACTGAAGTAGTATTCTACTCAATAGAGGCCTAAATAAAGTTATCCTACAGTATAATATAATTGGTCAATTTACAATGTGCATTCACCACTATGTACATTGATGTTGTGTCCTTGTCTATGATGTACACGCTCCAAAGTGGGCCATCTTTTTCAATTTGCAAAAGCTCACAACTACAAAGATTCTTCGCATCAGGTTATCATAAGGTTGCCTAAGGTCACAAATATACTTCATCGTGACTATGCTGCAAGTATTTGGCCTGCCGATACTGGTGTCTATTGTGGAATTGCCCTATTCTGGACACATTCAACATTTTAGGTTTAAAACAAATTTATTTTGGCTCATCACAGTGTAGTCACTGCCTACCTTGCCTACGATCCTACCCTGACTTTCCCGTGGCTGACAGCCATCCGCCGGGTTTGAAGTGAAAGTTGATGGATGTCAGAGGCAGCGTTGCATCTTTTTGATGGGAGGTGACAAGCGGGGACCGAGTGACTTATGAGCTATTAAAAATATGTAGATGTGACAGGCCTTCTCCAGAGGACGGCTGATGGGAATTCTCTGTTGGTTGCTTTCGCCTGAGCCCATAAATAAAAGAAACGCGTCCGTGAATGAGCGAAGGCACTATGAGCGGAGACATGCTCCGTGATCTTGGGATGAAAAGCAACATTAGGTTCTCTTTCTCTTAGTCCTGGTTGATGTTCCCCTCTCTGATTCTTGCTCATTAGACGGCCTGCTCTGCGTAGTAGTGTGTCATCTTGGACTGAATCAACTTGACGTTGCTCTTGTTCATTGCTCCTGATGGCCCGGTGATAAGTTGCCAATCAGACAGCTACTCGTCCGTGTGAATGTGTGACCTCGCCGAGGCAGGCGCCACCTCGCTCCCTGGCGGCTGAAGAACTTGCCTCAACTTTCGACCACTTAGATTCATGAAAGGAGGAACTTTAAGGGAGAGTTAGGTACTCAGGTTTTCAAGGACGGGCAAAAATAACCAAGTGACCTCACACATTGTATATTGCTGTGACTGTCTAGATGAAAGGGCTTATTTCAAGAAAGGCAATACATAGAAAAATATACTATACTTACAAAACGTCCCTCAAACATATCTGCACTAGATATATGTTGTGTATATTCTGTCTGATTATATAAATATCCATACTTATTAATGCGTTATTGTTAATTCTGAATTCTGAATGCAGTAATGTGCAACTTTTCTTATATTAACTTTTTATTCAAGTATACAGCATAGATCTATCCAGCCTAAGGCATACCTCAAAAACTATCCTGTTGAGAAAGTGAATGCCGCGAAAGCACTTCAATACAATGACACTGATTTTCAAAGACATGCCTATTGTGACTGATTAATCGGTTAACTCTCCCATTAATGCCTCTTTTTGTCAAGCAGCTACCTTGCTTTTCATCTGAAGTGCTCCATTCAATGCAGAGAAGGAATTGCCTGCTTGCTCAATAGCGATTTGTCTACAAATCAAATTTGATCCAAAAAAGACAGATATTTTTTTCAGTCTTCAATGACTGCACAGGCAAAGTTTAACCGATTAGGTGTATCACCTTGTTAAATGATCAGTTGAGACTGACAGGACCGTAAGAACAGTTCTGTATTATGCAGCATCTAATAAGATCTATTCTCAGATCTCTAGGACTGTCAGATCAGTATGGGTGTTTGAAAGCATTTGTGTGGGCATTATTAAAGAAAGCCTTCCGTGTGTTTTTCTTCTTGACTGGTGTGGGTGTGAGTTTACTTAAACAAGCTAGATGACATTCATGAATACCCAGTGTACGTGAGCTTGATGCCACCCACTGCTCTACTGTTAAAACATTTCCAACCACGCAGTGCCAAATTCTATGCAATTATGCATATTGTGATCACGAGGATCATATTGCAAAACGAAGCTTTCACTTAAGAGAAAAATTGTATCTGAAACTCATTTCATGTTTAATTTCAGTTCTGTCATCCTCCCAGTAATTATGACCCTATTCCTGGGATAAGCTCTACAATTAAGACAAACCCCTTTCACTGCATCGTCAGAGCTATTTTGAAGATGTCCGTCCCCATGGTGCATGGTGTTACCCCTATCTTTTGAAGCATGGATGTCCGTAAGCCTTCGGATCAGCTCAAATATATATATCCCCTTTTTGGTTGTTGGGGAGAAGTTATAGTTGGATAAGAGGTGAAGATGTACAACATTGCTTCACTGTAAATGCACTGGTTGTCAATAAAGGTGTTTGAAATGAGATTATCTATGTCTCAAGGATGTATTATGTTTATTTGTTGGATTATATTTTCTCTATCTCTGGCAATGTCTTCAATTCCATTAAGGATTATAGAACTGGGTAGGACTGTGAAATGCATGAATGATTGAAAAATAAATAATGGTCGTATACATCAGGTTCTACCTATATACAGTATGTCAGCAGCAACATAACATGCAGTTATTAGGCCAACGACAGTAGATTATTATAGATGTTATCGGCCTACTGTCTTGGTGACAGACATTCCCATGGAAACTATAGATCTCCTCACATGGAACAGTGTGGTTAAAGGAAAACTAACGTTTAAAACCCCCCGTTGTCATTAAATATTTGGTGACTCTGCAGACTTGCATAAACAAATCCCTTTTTTCTGAAAAAGCTCTACACTGCGAACAGAATAAGCGGAAAGGCACCAAGCTTTGTTGAAGGATGCTCTTTCTTTCGTTTGCTGTTTGATTCTTCTTTTTTTTGTTCTTACACAGAGGATGCACCAGGGAGCGAGCCATCTCTTTTAGTACAAACATGAAAATGTGTCTGGGTTCTGACCAGTGTCCCCAGAGCCGGGGGTAGCAGCACAAAGCAGTCGGAAAAAGGCCCCAGGACAGGAGAGGTTAAAGCCTCCCATTAATCAGACCCACCTCCCCCAGAATGGAAGACAGCTTCCTTTATGTTCAAACTCAACACCCAGTGTCCCTCTGACAGTAGATATCTCATTTCATCTGCGTTTACCACCCGGCCACAAAACAGTGACAAGGAACCGTGGCGGAACAAGAAAAGGAAAAAGGGAAGAGGGATTTTTGTAATCGTTTTGTTTTGAAGTCTTTTTAGTAAGGCTCAGAATCCTCTTGTGCCTCGGGCCTTCATGTGCTGCTGTGAGGCGGTCTTGTCATGGGACACGTCGGCGGGTGGTGACAGGGCTGAGCGAAACGTGTCCCGCCTCCCTCTTACCGTCCTCCCCTGTCTCCTCGCTACCCCAGCGATGACATCATCTGCCGAGAGACAGTCAAACCGCATGGAGCCGGTAAACGGTTGGTTCCACAAGGGGGGAAATTGATCTCTGAACTGGGAGTCGCTGCACAGGGGTAAAGGCAAGGGTGGGGGGTTGGGGAGGGATGACATGTCGTTTTCCCCAAAAATGTCTCAGGGAGAGAAAATGGCAATCATTGTGAATGAAATTGATGTTATTTTGGGTCTGAAGGGACACATCCAGTGATGTGTATCGGATCGCACTGTGTTCGTTGACAGAGCTCAGTGTGAATGATGACACTACACATGGCGCCGGCAGATCCACCCCCTCAACGCTGGCAATCTTGAAGATGCAAAAAATATGATGTTTTCATACTTTTATTCGATTGTGGTCTTTGGCAAATGTTAGTTTTATCTACGTGTGTGGATAAACTCAGAAATGCAAAACGATGATATTAATACATACAATTATTACTGTAATGATTAATGTATTATTATTATTATTATGGCTATTATTATTGTAATTATTATCATTATTTTTCAATTCATGATGATGGATGAAAAATACATGTTTTCAAAAGTTCATCACTCAACCAAATTTTTTGGGTGACCTCAAAATGTAAGCTGTGTATATTTCTGTGGTTAGTTTTTATGTTAGTCATCAGTCACCATGTTATGACAGTATCTGTTCCTTTTTGCATAAAATAAAATGGCATGCATATCTATTTTCGGTAGTAAACCACTTCACTTGTAATTGGTTCACTTTTAATTAATATTATAGCTTATGAGAGCATATTCACAGTATATTGACCAAGAGGTTGTCTGCGTGTGGGTGTGAGAGACAGAGAGAGAGAGAGAGAGAGTGGAATGCAGAGGTGTTCCTGATCAACCTCCACTCTAGTTGGGAGCGAGTCCATCTACGAGGCAGAGACAGATTCCTATCTTGCAAATCTCAGCAAGCGTATGGGGGGGTGGGTGGATTGAAATGGATAAAACAGATATAACAGGTGATTTAGGGGGGTGCCTCATTATGGGAAATATCCTCTCACCACCTATTTGACTTTCACTGATGGTAATATTCCATATCAATATCGACTTACCTCACATGCTAATAGCGGACATTTGCCTCTCTGCTGCACGACACTGAAGTTATACCTGTGATGCTATTAAACAGCTTGACTACTGTGACTTAATACAGTGTCAAGTTCAGCGACGCTCTTCCAGAAAATGGAGTACATGTTCGAAACATCCATAAAAGAATGTGGTTCTTGTTCAGGCAAATTGAGCAGGAGAATATTGACCCAAAACCTATTGTAGAATATTGACCTAAAATTGTTGTATATACCAAGCTGTTGGCTTTTGTTGGGTTTGTTGATGAATTGATTGATTAAATGGGTATTTGAGGATACCGTGACACTCTGTGTAAATGTAAATACGACCTTCTCTAACGGTTTCTATGTCTCTTCTCCTTGTGCTAAAGTGGATGGATGGACAGATGGACGGATGGATACAGGGATGGATGGGCCTGAAGGAGGGATAGAAAAAGGGACTGCAGGTAATCCTCCTCAGTCTCCTGGAGTGCCCTCAACACGAGAGGAAGAGAGAGAGAGAAACAGAGCGTAGGGAGCTGTTTGAGAAAGAGACAGAGTAGGTAGCTGTTTGATGAAGAGAGAGAGTACAGAGCTGTTTGATAAAGAGAGAGAAGTGTTTGAGAAAGAGAGAGAGAGAGAGAGCATTGGGAGCTGTTTGATAAGGAGAGAGAGAGAGAGAGTAGAGAGCTGTTTGAGAAAGAGAGGGAGAGAGAGTGAGCGTGGGAGTGGTGAAGGAGGGGAGCACCCTCTCCACTGTAGACGGTGTCAACAGCCTCGACTCTGGAGACGGTGGAGACTGTCGCCTAAACACACAGCTTCTCTCTCCTCACAGAGGTCCCCCCGAGGGGAGAGAGAGTCGCTGAGCGCCTCCGGTGCTGTCGCAATCTGGCCCAATCGAACGCACGCACACCCTTCTCCTGTGTACCCTGGTGGAGTACGGGTCCGTGTCACAAGCCGGGTTCAGTTTCAATTCCACCTGAACCTATTTCCCTCGTTTTTTTTTCTCTCTCTCGACGCCACCGCCAAAGCAGAATCTCCCATTGCAAAGGCTTCAGTCAAGCCACATCTTTGAAAAAACAAGGCTTTGTTTCAAATCGGCCCGAGCCATTATTCCCATTCCCAGGCTGCCTCTACATTTGGATCAGACATGCCTTAAGCGGTAGTGACTGCAGCCTAGACCTCCCTTCGCTACCCCTGGCTAAAGACAGCGATTTGTAAGCTTTGGTTTAATCACCTGGGAGACAACAAGGGGGGATAAAAGGCAACAAAAAACAACAACAAAGCGAGAGAATGCGAGAGCGGGCGAGATGAGGCGGGGGGGTGTGTGTGTGTGCAGGGGGGTGGGGGGGTACGGAGGGGGGGGGGTGGTTGTGGGGCAGGGAGAGTTGATGAGAAAAGCGTTGTGCTGAGAAGCGGGCCTGAGATGAGAGCTGCTGGAAGCCCAACAGGGGGCTCATTACCACCGTCCATACGAGGCCCTGCCTGAGCTTTAAACACCATTATTATTCTCCTACCATTCAACCAGCCACTCTCTCTCTCTTCTCTCCCTCCCTCTCTCTCTGTCTTGCCCCCTCCCCCATCTCTCTGCCCTCCTCACTGTACCTGCCTCATTGCTTTGCTCCCGCTCTTTTCCCGGTGATTCAATTCCAAAGAGTGCCATTGCTTCCTGTCTAGCCTTTCAGAGCACCACGGGGGATCGTCGTGGCGATAAGCAAACTCTCTTTTCACGCATTTTCTTGATGCATGAGACGTGTTTTTTTTCCCATTGCTTTTTTAGAGTTATTGTTGCAGTTGCTGCCTTTGAGTTGTCAGTCCACTGGGAACAACAAAATGTTTCACGATTTGAGAAAGGGCATTGGAGCCATTATACCCCCCACATTTCAAAATATACTCTCCATATTGATCGACAACATGCTGTAAAAAACTATTTTCCCTATGAAACAGTCAAATATGCATGTTTGCTTGCCACAAAATCTGTGTAAAGCAGCTAGCTAACTATATGCTATCATAGTTGATCAGCCAACATTGTGTGAATGTGCCATTGCATTGTGTCCATAATCGATTTCATGGTATGTTCACACAGAGCATCCTCTGAAAATGGGAGAACTATTAGCCAGCCATAGGGTAAACAGCCCTATTTAACTCATCAACTCCAATTTTCTGAAATGTTTTATATGTAGACATTAAGCTTGCTGTCCCAATTTAAGTTGTCAGTTTGTCTATACCTGTATCCTATGGCGTGCTATTGGCATTTGAAACTGGACAAAATGTATGTTACTTTTAAACTTGTGATGTCAGTAGTATCTCCCCGCACCAAAACGTTTGTTGGCTTAACAAACAACAATTTCCTTCCATTCTCTACGGCTGGGCAAAATGTATGCTAGTTGACAGTACATATGTTTTTATGAAGCTTTCTGAAGACAATTAAAAACAGTTAGCAGGTTCAATAATAATGTTCTAAGGAAAGTAAACGAGTCAATCTGAGGATTTACAATCAAACAACAACTTAAATTGATTCTTAAATGTTAATCACATTTGGCCTATGTGTTTAAAACCAATTTAACACAAGGTTATATGGTGGTCAAAGCTTTATTTGTTTCAATATTTCACCCACCTTGTGGTTGTCTTTCATCATGGCTTCTATCATGCGTGGGCATGAACTGTAGGTTTTCTTGTTTTAGTAATTTATAACTAAAACTCATCTGAAAAGTACAGATACCAAAATGTATGTTAATGTTAGGGTAGAATATTGGCCTATCCAGAATTAATTGGCCTTATTCAAGTAATTTTCTATCATATGTCTTAATCAAAACACTGATCACTTCAATTTTGACAACAAGTGAATGCTTACCAAAAACAGGAGTAGAAACATGAAAAATGTATCTTCAGAGGGTACCAAACTCAGCAAAGTTTCTTAGGTAACTACTGGGATCTGCAGGCACATGTCACATGTTCTTTGATAACTCAATATTGACTGATTGAATTACAATACAAAGCTATATATTTTTACTCAGAAGCTGCAAGTGGGCTCATATGGTACGTGGGATTAATTGGGACCCCTGCATGTACATAGCTGGCTATGTTAACTAGCAGCAAGTGTTTATCTGTTCTCAATGATTATAGTAGCTAGTGTTTTAAATAACTATTTGTCACCATCAACAGGCTCTGCTCCAGCCTCTCTCTTCCATCAACAGGCTCTGTCCCAGCCTCTCTCTACCATCAACAGGCTCTGCCCCAGCCTCTCTCTACCATCAACAGGCTCTGCTCCAGCCTCTCTCTACCATCAACAGGCTCTGCCCCAGCCTCTCACCACCATCAACAGGCTCTGTATACAGTTGTTTTTGCTTTATTGAAATTATAGCCTGTCTCTCCATCTGTGCACCCCTCTTTATAATCTCTCCTCCCCAGTCTGAGTATCTTCTGTCTTCTGTCTCTGCCCAGACCCTCTTACAAACACACAAATTAGTACGCTCTGTTCTCAAAAGTCAACAGAAATTAGCATTTAAGTGCTTTATTTGAAAAAAAAGAAAAGATTTGCATTTCAGTGTGTCCCCCGGATTTAAAATCACTCTTACACCCGTGGTTTTATAGGCCTTTCAGTCCAAATAAATGAAATCACAAACAACACTGAGCACTTCACTGATTATACAGGTTAAATCTTCACAGAATAATGTTGGACAGACTTCTGACAAAGATGTAAGGGCTGAGAAGTGGGCGTTTGGAAACCCAGCAAGAGGTCACGTTATTATTACGCCCATATTAAACAGCGTGATGCTCCTAAATGGGCTGCTTTAGCGCCGTTACACTGTGGTAGCTGCTAGCGAGCGCTCTCTCCGGCGTGATTCGTGCGTTGGCTTCATGTGGTCGCGTGCTCTATCATCAACAAGACATCTGCTGTCAGGCAGTCAGCAGCCCTCGCCGTAATCACAGTGTTTCCTTGCTCTCTCTGGGAAAGCCCGATAAGGAGTGAGGGGGAGAAAAAAGTGCTGTCATACTTATTCATGACCGTCAATTCCCAGACATTCTTCGACTGTTGCCCTACACGTGCAGGCAGACTGAGTTCCAAGCACAGATTGCTACCGAATGTCACCCTGGTTACTGTGCATCTTGACGCTCCCAATATCCACGTCATAATGGCTATTATTTTCTGTCGTGGTCCCTGGGAGCCAGTGAATAACCAGTAATTTTCCCTTTCCCTATATGTTTAAGTAGATGAGGAGTCATTTAGTCATGGATTTTGTACGCACAGCAGAAAGAGAAGGAAGGCTCTAAATGGGAATAAAAGAGAAAAAAAATTTGTGTCTAGCTGAGAAGACATGAAGAGGAGAAGAAATGGTCCTAACTAGAGAGATGATTATGGATAGAAAAAGGGAGATGCTTGAGAGAGGGAGAGAGGATTGGGACCATGGAAAGACTTGAACAAGGGTGAAAGACAGGGAAATGAAAATGAATAAAGGATGCAGAAGAGAGGGTGGAGGGAGAAAGGGAGGCTTGTGGCAATGGAGGAGATGGAGAGATGCTGAAAGCCAAAAGTGGTGCTTCATTTGGATTCCACTCATATTACCTTTCCCCAGGATGCTGTTGCTTTGTGGTGCTTGTTGACCTATATGTGTGTGTATATGTTTGTGTGTTTGTGTGTGTACTGTGTGCATGTGTGTTTGTGTGTGAGCATACACCAGTTGAGGCAATTAGCTCAAGTTTATTATTTTTGGATTTTCAGATGTGCATGTGCAAGTGAGGGTGGGGTCACTCCACACATCTGTCTTTAAACAAAACATAAAAGAAAAACTGCTGCTAAAAGAATTGATGACATCCTACACACATGCAATGCCATAACTCACCACTAATTGTCGCCCTTTCACCCTTTCTGCAAAACTATTTAGTGCACTATATTAGATGTTTTACTCACATCTGAAAGATCTTCCTACCAAGATATTTCTGAGATTTATATTTTTGGTTTAATGGAACGTTTTGTGATTTACCATGCCAATGGTAATCTGAATATTTTTTCATGTGTGTAATTTAATACAAAATTATTTGGGGGAGCGATAAAGATTACACTTCCATGATACCTTTTGTGGGGACACGGACACCTTTGGTGTGACTCATTACCGAAACAATATTTGCTTTCTTTTGTTCCCTGTGACATTTGGTTACCAAAGGAAGACATGAAAAGCGGTGAGTCCAACCATTCCTGCCGACTCCTTTAAGCCATTAGCACAGATCAGACTGCTGCAGGAGAGCCCCGTTAATGAGGATTAAGATAAGAGAGAAAATTTGACATTAAAGTAAAAAGAGAAAAGCCGAGGCAATCGGCAACGCAAGGCTTCTTCTGAGGAATCACACCGTCCTTTGGAGAAATGAAGGAGGGTCTTTTATTGGTCCTTTAATCTTCTCCCTCTCTTCGGGGGTTTAAATTGAACGTGCAGCCTTTCCTGGGCCACTGTTTAATTTCCTGTAACGTAATAAACAGGCAATTTATTACAGGCTTGCTGAACAGCGGTTCCTCTCTGTGTGGAGGGCTCCCTCTGGTCGGTGCTGTGCAGACCCAAGTTTCCTGTTCGTTCCCTAAGTGACTGCGGCTGAAAGCTGTTCCCATTACCCCCTCCGTGGGTGGATAACATCTGCTTATTTTCATCCACTTCTTCTTTTTTTTAGCCGCTATAAAGCACAAAAAGGTAATTTCTGCTTGTACTAAGCTTGTTGACAACAACGCCACACAAATCAACAGTGCATTTTTGCAAAGTAGGCGTGGGCTTTCATAATCAGAAACAACAATGCCTTAAATGAATTCACACTGCTGAGGCATGCACAATTAACCGGCACCTATAAGTTAAGTGCCCACTGTGATCAAATGATAATAGGACGTTGTTCAATGGCTTTGCATGTTCTTTCTCTGACAGCTACTTTCTTCTCGTGTGATATGATTCCATTATCCTAGATCGTGCAGCAATGCTCAATGGCAGACTCTTGGCTTGATTCGGCACCCTGTGAAAACTAGCAAAGGCAGCTTGCTTTGAGTGAGGAAACCGAGTGCCGCTGAAATGTCCTTGGGCATCCATCTCTCATCCCAGAAAAGGCGATGTGGGTTTGAACAGGCCCTTTAGTGGAAGTTTGTTGGAAATAGCGGTACGTTCTTCAACGCTTTAAACCGTGATGCAGGAACCCTTTTCGGATCACTCACAGCGTAAAACTTTGTTTAAACAGCAGAATTCCCAAGGTGTTATCACTTGAGTTTGAACATACATTTCCAACGAGGCAACTACATTAGGCTTTTGTCGTTAATCTAGTCCATGACACAGTGCAGAATGTTAGTCATTACTCTGATGGGCTCTTCCCTCCAATCCCCAGCGACAGAGTTTAATAAACTGTTACCGTCAAATGCAGTATCAAATAAAGTGTTACAATCTGGTGATGGACGCAATTTCCAGAGTGACAAAGTAGGTGAACGCCATTTTGACCTTTCAGCTGAAATCAATGTTTCATTTGACTGCCTTGCCAGCGCTTAGTGGTTTAAGGGGTTTTCTGGCTTATGGGACTAACTTTTGAGAAGGACTTCTAGAGGTAATAAAGCAGACTATATTGAATTGATCCATCAGTCATATTAAACGCGCCTCAATCACAAAGACGTTAACCCACTCTGAGGCTGTTATTTGGGAAGTGTTCTGGTTTTAATCCGATGGCACCCGGCAACACTGTCGTTTATTTAATCCCCTAAGACTCTCTCTGCTTTAGTGGTAATAAGTGTTCACACCCAGCCTCCCCACCCCCTACCTCCCTCCTTGCCGTGCCTCCTCCCTATCGCCCTTTGTCTGTCGGCAGCATCACAGCAGCATCTCTTTCAATCCTGTGTGCATGATCGCCTCGTTTAGGGAGGGATCAACCTGGACAGAAATATGAACAGCGTTTGATCTTCAAGTCGTCACATTAAAGCACGAGCAAAACGGCCATCTGAGATATGTCCTCCACCTACTGACGGAACATACAGCAATATGAAACAAATAATATCGCATCGCTTTGAAAAAAACAACAACTGAATACAAATTGGTAGAAAGAAAAGATGTAAAGCAGATTTTACAGGATGAGGTTGAAGAGGAATACGCAGGGGTCAAACGGGAGGCGATATGGGTGCTGAGTTCATTCTCCGCGCTCTCTGGCTCTCGCGGTGCACCCTCCCCCCCCGCCCCCCTGCTGGGAGACGCTGTGGTGGGAGCCGACGGCCGCAGCCGCCCAGCCCATGGCTCATGAATATTTAATGGTGCCGGGGCCAAGATGCTGTGATTGCAAAGGGAAAAGCCCGCTTCCACGGCAGAGGGGGGGGGTACACACTGCAGACCCTACGCCCAGGAGCCACTGCCCGAGGAGCCCCGCCGCCACCCCCACCCCCCCCCCTCCCCCTTTGTGGTCTCTCTGTGACCTCTGCTGTGGCGGTTGGGAGGAACAGTGGAACAACCCCCCCGTCCCTGCAGCGCGTTCCAGAAAGGCACCTGTCAGAGGTGGCAGAGGTGTCCAGCACAGAGGCGGCCTCAGCCACGGCTGCCTGCCAGCACTCAAGAGGAGGAACGTGGGGAAGTTGACGAGATCAAGAAATAAGAAGAAACTGATTCTTACAGGAAGCAACATTTGTCTTTACATGCTCGTAAACTCTACACAGGATCAAGTGTTCTGACTCTGGAATATATTCATGAAGTAATGACACATGAGTATCTAACTTTCTTTTATTTAAAGATAATTTTGGTGGTCATTTTGGCTTTTATTGGACAGGACAGTAGTTGGCCAGGAAAGGTGGGCCCGGGATAGAATCAAATCGGACCGCTGCGTCAAAGACTAGCCTTTGTGGTGTGCATCTTAGCCCGATGAGCCATCAACGCACCCCATGAACATCTAACTGAATGAAATCCTATGCTGCAAGCTACAGTATGATGGGTATAGCCAGCAAGGTTTGGTAAGAGGTAGATTTTAGTGTTAGTGTGTGTGTTTGTGTTAGTGTGTGTGTGTATGTGTGTGTGTGTGTGTGTTAGTGTGCCTGTGTGTGTACGTGTACCTAAGCGACAGGCTTCGTTAGTAAAAAATTTGAGGAGAGGCCTGATGGAGAATTCTGTCTCTGTAAAGAAGCGTTTAAACCAAACCACAAAGCAAACAGGCTTCAAAGACATTCTGATAGCAAAGTTCTCTCTAGCTTTCTCTCTCATCCTCACCCTCAACCCTGGCAATCACTCAGGCCCCCCTCCATCCCACTCTCCCTATTTCCCTTTCTCCCTCTCTCCCTATCTCCCACTCAAACAGACATACACATAAGCTCAGAAGGTGCGCTCTCTCTCTCTCTGTCTCTCTCTCTCTTTCTCTCTGTCTCTCTCTCTCTCTCTCTCTCTCTCTCTCTCTTTATTGACTCCTACTTACCTTGCTGTCCAAAGGGGATATCCACATTTTTACTTTACATGCTGCAAAGTTCATTTGTAAGTAGGACAATTATGGTTTTACATTACATTACATTACAGTAATTTAGCAGAAGCTTTTATCCAAAACAGACTTACAAAAAATAGTGCTTACAAAAAGATACGGTAAAAACGTCAGGTAGATAAAAAAGTGCATCCCTGTCCTAATCACCTAGATAAGAGCTAATCAAGTGCTATATCAGGATACAAAAACAGAACCATCACAAACTAACTACAAACAATTTCTGAGTCTATCCATCAATCCATTAGCTATACTGCTTATCCTTTACAGGGTCGCGGGGGGGCTGGAGCCTGTCCCAGCCGACACAGGGCGAGAGGCGGGGTACACCTTGGACAGATCGCCAGCCTATGACAGGGCTGACACATAGGGACAGACAACAACTCACATTCACATTCACACCTACGGGCAATTTAGAGTCACAAATTAACCTGCATGTTTTTGGACTGTGGGAGGAAACCGGAGTACCCGAAGGATACCCACGCGAACACGGGGAGAACACGCAAACTCCACACAGAAAAGCCTTTGGGTTGGGTGGGGATTGAACCCAGGACCTTCTTGCTGTGAGGAAACAGTGCTAACCACTGAGCCACCGTGCTGCCCTTCTTACAATTTCTGAGTGCAAACAATCATTTAGAATACCAAGTAGAAGTGCTAGGTAGACGCAGCATCATCTTTAGGAGCCGAAATGCAGTCAAAACAAGTGAGTCTTCAAAGTTTCAGCGGAAAGTGAACAAAAATGTTGCGGTCCTAATGTTCGTGGGGAGGTCATTCCACCACTGAGGGACAAGGACAGTGAAAACTCGTGAATGTGCTGCCAGGCTGCCCTTTCCACGTAGTGAGGGGGCGACAAAGCGACACCCAGTGGCAGAGCGCAGCGGTCAGGATGGAATGCAGGGTCTGAGCATCGACTGGAGGTAGGAGGGTGCAGTTCCAGTCATCGCCCGATAGGCAAGGACAAGTGACTTGAATTTGAAGCGTGTGCAGCGGCTGTGTTCTGGATGAGCTGAAGGGATTTGATGGCACTCGCAGTCAACACAGCCAAGAAGGAGTTGCAGTAGTCCAGGTGCGTTATAACAAGGGACTGGACTATGACCTACGCGGCCTCTCTGGTAAGGAAGGGCCGTATCCTCCTGATGTTGTAGAGAAGGAATCTGCAGGAGAGCGTTACTGCCGCAATGTTAGCTGAGAAGGACAGCTGGCCATCCAGGGTGACCCCCAGGTTCTTTGCTGTACTTGAGGAGGGGACCACAGTGTTATCAATGGTAATGGTTAGGTCTTGGAATGGGCTGGACTTCCCGTGGATGAAAATAAGTTCTGTTTTGTCAAGGTTGAGCTTCAGATGGTGAGCTGCCATCCATGCTGAGATATCAGTCAGGCATGCCGATATGCGTTGCACCACCTGGGTATCAGAGGGAGGGAAGAAGAACATTAGTTGAGTGTTATCCGCGTAGCATTGATAGGACAGGTCATGTGAATGTATGACTGAGCCCAGTGACTTAGTGTGAAGAAAGAAAAGGAGAGGGCCCAGGACTGAGCCCTGAGGGACCTCGGTCGAGAGGCTGCACGACCAATCCTCTCCAGGCTACCTTTTTTTGCCAGGTTTTGTAGTAGAAGATTTTCTTTTTTCTTTTTTTTTTGCCGTTTACTAAGGCATCGGCTCAATGAGAATCTGAATCAGAATCCTGGCATTTGTATACTTGAATGCAGGTATTTAAAGGTTTTAAAGAGAACACAACAGTTTACCTTGAGAAGGTTACCAAAAAAAAGCAAAGGACTAAATCCTGCATAAAATAACTACAATGGCTCCCCATTGGATTTTGATCAAGACCTTAAGTATGAGAGAGAGGTGATATGAGATATGAGTGGAGACTCTCAACCAACGCCAACCCAATTTTGATGGTTAGACGTGAGAAAACAAGGCTTTTGTAATTCTCCTGAATGAATGATGTCCATTCAAAACATCAAGGGTGTCTGCTTCCAAGAACGTAGGAGCCACTGTAACTGGGAACACTATACATGCCCCCCACACAAACTTTTTCTAATCTCAAAATATATTTTACATTTCTTGCCTATATCTCTTTAGAAGTGATTTAGGGGCAGCAAAACCACCAATCCACACCCATCCCAAACCCCCCATTATCCCTCACCCTCCAGGTGAGAGGGTTGGCTGACATTCGGCAGTTACCTAATGACGTTAATTAAGAATGACATATCAGGCTATGTGGCAAAAAAAGGAAAAACAGTGGAACAAGTTTGTGAGAGCGAAATGTTCCAACAGGTGTGGAAGAAAACAGTCTTCAAGTTCTTTTAGTATGTAAGCAGGTTGTAAGAATTTATTCAGAATATATCATAAAACAAACATTGACAAAGGAAATATAACTCGTTTGTCAATGCACCATCCGATACCAACCACTACATAAGATGAGAATCCTATCCAAGAACTTTCACAGAATACCTATACCCAAGCAACAACATGTTCGTGGCTTAGTATAAACAGGTGATTGCGATGAAGGAATTGAGCGTCATACATTCAGCGCTTATCAACCGACCAGACATGGTGGTGCCAATCATATTCTCAAATATTGTTATGTCACTGCAATAACTAATATGGCAATCAATAAACAATATTTACGCAAATCATTATATATAAATATGGAAGCCCATAAGGGACTTTATTCAAATTATAATGTAAACTTGAAAATGCAAATGCAATTCAACAATAGCATTATCACTTTCCACATTTGTATGTGTTATTTGAGACAAAATGT
>JAVQIZ010240660.1:0-22163 GCA_036023535.2 Galaxias brevipinnis | reverse complement strand
GCCCCCCCCACGGCCCCACCCCCCCCCCCCCCCCCCCCCCCCCCGCATAGCCGCTGCCGGCAGAAACGCTGGCCCCGTGACCCTGTGCAAGCCCTTCTCTAAAGCTATTAGGCCTCAGGAAAAACGAGTTACGAAAATGGAGAGTGTAGTTACATGTCCTTTCGTTTTGGCTGGCTAACTATTACAGAACTTGATTGGTTCGATTGTAATCACTGATATTCCTATGTATGTACAGGCGTGGAATGGGTTCATGCCCTCCTCACCACGACCCAGCCATTCAGTGCAAAATGGGGTTTGAGAGGGGAATAATTGTAGTTATTTGAATTGTGCTGGGAGAATGACCAGGGGACCATCAGAGATACCGGGGGCCAGTATTTAACAACTTACTTTATCCTCCACGGCCCACCTGGGAGGCTCCGTTCCGAATAGGAAACTAGTCGGAGCATGGCACATTGCTTTGGGCTGATAAGGGGAGATGAATGGACCAAAGAGCGCTGCAGTTTGTCTGACAGTTTAAAGAGGCGGAATTTGCTGTCCCTGGGCGATGCTTCAGTGGCACAGATAGAAACGGGCACGGCTCCATCCTTTGGTCTCGGCCCAGGCCTGGGAGGCTGACATCGCCTCGCAGGTTTCCTGAGCAGTAATGTCACAGGATATCTGTCAGGCGGAGGGCATTGTCCGACGACGCCGATGCACCCCCTGTGCCAGTGGTCACGGTCAGCCGGCGCTCTGCCCGCAGTGGTGTGTGCCATTAAAGGTTTGCGTTTCACTCGCGCTGCCTCCTCGCCAATCCCAACTTGGCGCTGAATCTGGCTCAGTCGGTCTCTCATCGCCATTCGTCCTCCAAAATCATCTCTCTTCTCTTCTACTCCTCTTTACTTTGCACTAAGCCTTGCCCTCTCTCTCTCTCGCTCTATGCACATTGCTCTGCTTTTAAATGAAAGCAATAGCCGTCACCTCTTTCCTATCTTTTTATGTTCTACTTTATATCCTCACTTTCCATAATTCCTCTACGTGTTTCTGCCCCTATTCATCTTTTTCACACTCCCTCTCTTCTCGCCTGTTTGATGTTGCGCTGAAAAAGCATCAAAGTCTGCCTCTCTTCATCTCACCCTCTCCCTTGGCTCCACGCTCTTGTCTCGCTCCCTCTATCTCTGTCTTCTAAAGCCAGGTTCAGTGGGTCTCAGTTCAGCCTCACTGCTGTATTGTGTGACCTGAATCTGGGCCTTAGCTCGGTGAGGAAGCAGCCTGCAGTCTCTGCATGGTAACGCTTCAACAGGATTAATGTGGTAATGCTTTACTGGAGACCTAACAGGCTACAGCCAGTGCATGGCACATAGGGAAGCTGCTTTTCCTCATGCGCTTGGCAGGAAACAGCCATAAAGCAGTGGGAGGTTTGGATCACTCATTATTGCTCCAGAGCAGGTTCACGCAGATTCAGTCCCAGACCCTCATTTTATATTATTTGTTTTTTTTTCTTTTTTTTACGTGAGACTTTCTTTGCTGCACTCCATGTTGCAGTGTGCCAATAAAAAAGCCCGTTGCAGCGAGGCGCTTGGGTGTTTTAGTGCAGTTATTTTTAGACTCAACATCTGCACCAACTTACTGTTGGTTTACCAACTGTTATTATTTGAGACTAAAGGTTGAGTCTAAAAACAGCTGCTCTGTTATAAATCCAACTCGCCCAGCATTATATTGTGGCACTGCGCAATGGTTCAATAAAAGTGTGAGCATTATATAGACTTTTTGGTCTTCTTTGAGCTATTGCATATTAATTAGAAAACATTGATGATATACCCAGATCCATTTTCTGTAGTAACAGTTTTGTCACAAACAAATTACTAGCATATTCTCTCAATGACCTCTAGATGACCCGAGGGATGTGGTGTTTAGAGGGTTTGGTGTGAGAGGCATTTGGGGATATCTTAGTATATTCCACCTGAGGGCCACAGGACTTTACATTTGCAAATCCAAATCTCCCCAGCTAAGGCTGACCTGGAGTAAAAGTATTAAAACAACGTTGTAACATTTGCGGTTTTGATAACATGAGATTTGTCATCCATCCATGCCGAATGCGATTCGACATAACTTGACCTAAGCAACCACTTTTTGTTCATAACGTGTGGTTTGCATGGGCAACATCCCCCGCCATGGAAAATGAATTGCTGTGTACTCACTCCCTTGCATCTAGGTTGTCTTGTATCTTTAAGAATCTGCATTAACATCCTTAATATCTACACTGTAATTGGTCCAGAAACACACTTTCTGTATAGCAGGGAGGTTGTCTTGTGCTTTGTGTTGTCTTTCTGTGTGTGTTAATATGTCCTAATCCCAGTGTTTTCACCATCCCTGTGGTCTCACCTCTGCTTGCTGTGGTCCCCTGTCATTGGCTGTGTGATGGAGACGAACATGCTATAGCTTCTTTTAAGTTGACCCCCACAAACTGGCTTGAATTTCCTTTTGTATTCCTTTATTCAGTCTCAATTAACCTTTCAAACTTGGGTTTCTGTATTTATGACCTATTTCTATCTCTTGTTTTCTCTCTCCCTCTTTCCCTCTTTCCCTGCCCCCCTCTCTACTTGTCCTACCTGTCGTCATGTGATCTTCTTGGGCACTTCTGGACCATGACATTCTCATCCACACAATCTTCTTTATCTCTGGTGTTCTTTTTTGGTTGTTGTTCTCTGCTTTACTGTGAACCTCACTGTGAACAATGTCTGGATGTGTGTGTGTGTTTTTTTCGCTGTGTGTTCCGTGACCTCAGCGACCCTTGGCTGCTCGTCTGTGACGTACACTCTGGCCTCACTCATGCTCTCCATGCTGACTGTGTTCTGCCTCTCATAAACTGGGTCTCGATCGGGCCTTTGAAATCTCGGCCAGACACCTTTGTTTTCTATGCCTTTGACCCTTGTGCAGACACACACGTAAAAAAAAAAGAGACGGAAGAGTCAAGACATCGGTTTCATGTTAAAAGGGTTAAAATGGGGTCCTTGGTACTTATATCATTCTGAATGTTGGATTATTTCTTTTTTTTTTTCATCTGTTTTTATGTTGCATAGGAATGGATTTGAATAGGTCAGTTTTTGAGAGTTTTGTCAAATAACACGCAATGGACTTCCGTACTATTAGGACATTGTAGAACAAGCTGTGCCTACCTTCTGTGTATTTTTGGATATAAGCTTCAAATGGTATCGTTCCTGCTGTACATAACAGGAAAGGCACACTTTGCAGAGGAGTTTTGTATAGGTTAAGGTTACGCGATTCATATTTTGAGACATCTCAAATTTCTTTCTTCCTCTGTTTCGTCATTATGGTCACAAGGCTGATTTTCAAAGGAACTGCTGTATGATGGACAAACTACTGTCTTGTCTGTTGATGTGAGAATGACATTGAGATCATGTTTTGTGACAAAGTGTACATAATCTTTTCAAAAGAAAATCCATTATCTAGATATAGGCTGATCTTTTGATTTGTTTGTTTTTTGTTGCTCTTTTTACCTTAAAAAAAGAACGCTCAAATTAATGATACAGCTGTTAAACACTAAAATAATATTATATGTCAGTCATTTTCAATAATCTGAATTTATTATATTCTACGACACCTTTTGTAAGTACATACAAGTGTGTTTCCATGCTGTAAACATTGTAGGTTGTGAGATGATGTGAAAAAAAATAGAGTTGAAACTGTTTCTTTTGACAAACATACTGGCTAGAACTATAGAGACTTACATTCTGAAATGCAAGTGAGTGTGAATTACAGTGTTGAATTCTGTTGACGGTTCATCCTCAGAAATGCTAAGAGTTTTTGGCCTATGTCTGCGTGCTAGTCTGAAGCTTTAACAAAGTGTCTTATAAAACATTGGCCCACACAGGGGGTGTAAACCAGGTTTTGGAGAGTACCGATGCCTGGCTGAACTGGAAAATAAACTCCTCATGGGAAAGACGAGACATATACTCTTTGTTCGAAACTCAGATTAGCATTTTTGTGATGAATCACCTTGCCGTTTGCTCCCCCTCCCATTTTTAAATTGAATTGGAAGGTAATAAAGTGATGCGCCTGGAGCACTGGCTTCTGGGTTCGCATGTGCCAATCCCATTGTTTGGCTCTTCCTTCACATGCATAAGCCAATTGGCTACTTCCTGAATGTCAGCTCTGTTTTCCTCAGGTTATTGTAAGCTAAACCTAGTTATGTGACAAGTATATTTATGGAACCATAGCCAATGAGTTTCCTCCCTCAGTCAGTAGTCACATCCAATTGCATGTAAAGAAATTAAGGAGGGTTTTTTTTCCAATCCATTTCCCATGCACTTTGTTCTCCTCGTCTCATGGAAAGTCATATTCCCTTTACTTTGTTTGTTATCAGCCAGTTGTTTCTATGTGCTCAGAAAATACCTGACAAGCTTCAAACAAATATTTGATGCTCAGTAGGGGCTGACACAGCACGGATTTGTGTTTCCTCACAGTACGTTAATGTTTGGTGAGACAACTCCCTCAGCGTTAAAAGGACTGAGATGGGATTCATCACACCTGTTAGAACACCGAAAACAATAACCATTCCCAAGGCTGCTGCTCGCCCCTGCAGGTGTATGCAAAACAATTCAACCCCCCACTACTACCCCCCACTACCACACCCACACCTCCACCCATTTTCTCTGTTTCTTTTTTCAATCCAAGCCCTTTGGCTGAACAAAGAGAAATATCGAGTGTTGACTCAATCTCTCAGGATGTTGCCAATCAGTCAGTCAGGATCTAAGAAGTTTTTTTTTTCTTAACTGTGTCTGCCCTTCTTCAGGAAAGTTCTTGGGATTGCAATTGATCAAAATTCCATGATTGAGACCAGGGACAATCTGATAAAAAAGTTACGAGAAATAAAAAGCTACTATAACCTTTGCATGGAATACTATATGGCTTTTAAGGCCTTTCTATGTAGGTAATAGACAGTTGATAGACAGCTAAGGAGGTTAGAATAGTGTATCCTTGTAGCATGTAACTCCATGCTCGTAAGAGGCAATTGTATTGAGGTGTTGTTAGGTACAGGTCTGTGACAACCTGTTCGCGACGGGTCTCACGCCCCGAACATTCCTCCTGAAATTGTGTTTCCTATCGGCTTCCTGATGCATGGTATTGAAATGTGATGTCTAACCACAGCAGAGGGGTTATAATTACAGCTGTAGCCCATCAACAGCCTGCTTTAATTAAAGCCATTTCATCCGAGACAGAAAGCAAACAACCTTCAGGTGAAGTCCGTTGACGTTGAAGTTACCATGTGCGTCTATCGCAGGCATGTGGCATGTCATTACGGGGCGCTCTATCAACCATTTATTTTGAGCTAAGAAAAAATTAAGAAAACGCAACCTCTTGTGTGATTTTAATTGTTATGCCATACATAGGCCTTCTGTATGGGTTGGTACATTTCAGGTTTTTTTTTTCCAAACACAGCTCTTGTATGTGGACGTCAACACCCTTCTGTCAACTAACAGGCAACTAATTCGTTGTAAATGTTAATTAGAAGACTACCCAGTGCTTATGCAATATCAATCCATGGATCGAGTTGAAATCAAATCATTTCAAGGTATCCTATCCTGTTAAGATAGTAACTTATGCAGAGAGGATTTGCATAAAGGTACGCATTCTCCGTACAGAGTAGACTCTCGTTCTCCATACACACATTTGTAAGCCCTTGATCCTAGAGCGCAAACGCTGAACAAGTCCTTGCCAGAATCTGGGTGTGTGTTACTGGAAGATAAGACACAGCATCCCTGGTATAAAAAAAAGAGAAAGAAATTGGGACGGAGGGGGGCTGTAATATGAGATGAAGCATAAACCTTCAATCTCACTGCATTTGAATTGAAATGAGGTATTTAACGTGAATGAAATGCAACATCCCTGCTGGTCAAGTTAAACTAAATAGAGAGTGTGCCTCACTGTTTGCACATACTGAAGGTTCCACACACATCCCTATGATCTATCTAGATAACTGTTGACTGGTGGATTGATTTGTGTCAAATCTATTTTGGATTTGCTAAATCTCAATTTGCATGTTTGTTTGAAACAAACACAATTATTATGACTGGGTAATCAGACCATAGCCCAGAAATGTGTTTGTTTGTTTGCCTAATGCAAATACGCTGTTAAAATGTTATAATGCAACATCGATATGACACAAATTGTTATCATTAATGTGGGGTCAGGCATCTGTTTAATAGTTCTGTAGAGTTTTCCTGTTTGTTGGTTGGTCATAACTCCTAGGAGAGCATGCTTCATCCGAGTAATAAATGTTTGGGGGCCTGCTCTTCCATTGAGCTGGAACACTAAGCGTTTTGTAAATCCTTTGTTGTGTTTGACATATTCCTGGATATGAACATATGTGGTTCTGGTAAGTAGCTTGTGTTTTTGTTGTGACATACAACTAATTTCCCGCATTGCTGTTGTTTTTTGCTTTGCTTCTAAAATGCCTTTATCATTTGTCTGATTTTCTATAAACAACCATCTCCTTAAAGGTCCAAACACATTTGCTATCTGCTTGTATTGTTTTGCTTTATACCATGAACTGTCAAGATTAAAAGATGTTAGAAAGTTACAACAAAAAGAGACCTAGACACTTGAGATAAAAAGTACCGATTACTTTATTAGCGTAACATTTTCTTAAAAAAAAAGTGCTATCCATGTTTTTTGTAATTATTATAATAATGTGTTAGCTTGCTAGTGTAGCATGTTGCCTGAGATTGACATGTCCGTTTTAAGTAGTATTTCATGTTGGTTAGGTCACCTCCTAATAAGAGTCCCTAATGTGGCTGGTACCTGCATTACCGTATGTCTTAACATATTAACTTCGATGTTTTGTCATTGATCGTCAATCCTTTGAAATGCATCGAATATAATTTTGCGTTGGGCAAGGCCTCAAATGTGTTTACTGTAGGAATTACACCATTTATCATGCATTAATTTCTTTATAATTAATGAGTAGGTGTACTGCAATGACTATGCCATACTGTAGAAAACATTGTGATGCATTGTGTGAAACACAGTTGAGGCCTTATAAATATGAGGAAAAAATCATATCAAAGCTTGACTCAGCATTTCGTTCTTGTCTCTCTCCCCCCTTTTCTTTCTTTTAACTCTCCTTGCCTTTTTTGGTTTCTCTCAATCTCCTTATTTACTCCCCAAACTCTCGACCTTCCATGCATCTATCCACTCCACCCCTGTTTTCTCCTCTCTTTTTTACCTCAACCCCCCCCCTGCTTTCCTCGCTGTCACTCTGGTCAGACGCCATCGGAGGTGGCTCCAGCATGGGCACGGGCGCCATCGTCGGCATCCTCATCGTGGTCTTCATCCTGCTGCTGGTGGGCATCGACGTCACCTGCTACTTCCTCAACAAGTGTGGCCTCCTCATGTGCATCGCAGTCAACTTCTGCGGCAAATCTGGCCCTGGAGCCAAGGCAAAGGACATCGAGGACGGGGGCAAAGCCGCTTTCACGTGAGTCACATTTTCACCGTAGGCGTCGCTCTTTCAGCTGGTCATTACAAATGGTCTACTTATTTCACGATAATAAAATTCAGATCTTACAACAAATGACCAGCTCACTTAAAATGTTGTGTGTGTGTGTGTTCAGAGCAAGACTTTGAGGAGTTTGTGGGCATGTCATCCTACCACTAACCTCTCATCGTCTGTTGTTTACAGTAAGGACGAATCCAAGGAGCCCATTGTGGAGGTGAGGAACGAGGAGGAGCGCACCCCCAACCACGAGGGAGGAGCCCCCACCGAGCCCAACGAGACCACCCCTCTGACTGAGCCTGAGTGAGTGCCCCCCTGCCGGCCTAGCTGCTCCACAACAAAACCTGTGTTCTACTTAATGATAGTCCTGAATGACATGTCCCCTCTTCCTGTACCGGCTAATATCCACCCATGGTCTCTGAAGTGCTAAACTTGGATATTTTACAGTCACATGATCAATGTGTAGTAAAAGCAAAGCTTAAAGTTGTAGTTGAACTATAAAAAGCAATATCGTTGTTTTAAAACACTACAACTTCAATTGCAGCTTTGTTTTATCTTTGGGTTTCATTTAGAACTTATGTTACAAGATTCAAATACTTGTCTTAAACCCAAAACCTGCCTCTAACGATGTTTATGTTTTTCTTTTAGTTTACTGTAGATGTGTGAGTGTGTGTGTGTGTGTCGTTCACCAAACTAGATTTTTGCTAGCATTAGTAGTATTACGTTTTTTTTTTGTCATTGCATGTAGCACTCAATCTTTACTTATGTTATGCCTTGGCCTCCACTCCCCCTTCTACCTCTTTATTCTCTATCTCTATTCTCTCACTTTCTATTATTCCCTATCCACCTCCTTTTTTTTCTGGCGTCGCAACGGCTCCACCCCCTCCCTTCCCCTCCTCTTTCTTTTCCCTCCGTCTCCTCCTCCTCCTCTCCACACAGGCCGGCGGCTGACACCACTGCCACGGTGGTGGACCTACTCCCCTCCACCACCTCTAACTCTGAACCCGTCACTGAGAGCTTTAGCACGGCCCAGAGCAGCCCGGCTAGCGAGAGCACCACCCTAACCTCCAGCACAGCCGCCCCTACCTCCACTCCCTCCTCCGCGCAGGCACAAACCAAAGCTACCCCCAAGGCCTCCCCTAAAAGCACACTCGCCCCAGCCCCCGAGTCCAGCATGCCCAAAGCTGGTGTCACCTCCCCCACCCAATCCGACTTGGCCCCCCTCGTCGACCTGAGCGACTCCCCCGCCCCTGCCAAGAGGGCCCCCTCGTCTAGCGTCCACCCCACCTCAGAGGCCGCCAAGGCCGCTCACCCCCCCTCTGCCAAGGGCGATGAGCCTCAGAGCCAGGGCGAGCCAGTCAAAAGTCCCGACAGCAGCCAGAGTAAGGATTTACAGATAGACGGCCTTGCCAAGGATGTGTTGGCTGCCCTGGCCACCGACTCCACTGCACCGACCGCGCCAGCCAAGGACGAGTATGAACACCCCCACCCCCCTCCTCCCGCACTCCTCACCATAGACCTTAGACATGTATGTAGTACTGCTGTTGCATTCCGCTAGCAGACCGCACATCCCCTTAAGGTTAGATGTGCTAGCTGCACATGCTAATTGGTGTGCTTGTGTGCATTTTGGAATGCAACCCAGTATGTTTGATGTGTGTCTCTCTCCACTCACCCAAACCACTCACCCACCACCCCTCACTGTGTTCTCTCTCTGTTCACACAATGGCAGCCACTCTTTGCTATGTTCCCTGTCCTCCACTGTTCTCTGTTTCTCCCTCACTAACGTCATTGCTTTAGCGTCTAGTCAAGCTCTCAATGAGACACCCTTGCATGGGCACTGGGCGTGTGTTTAAATCATTCAGTAAGGAATACGCACATACATTTACAATATGTATAAGAATATGTTTTCCCTTAACTATGCAGTTTTCCATGGGGAGAAAATTATTTAGATAAATACCAAGATATTGTTGGATGTTGGAAAAAAGATGAACAACTATGGATTTAGCATGTTAGTCATGGCATCCTGCTGCATATGTTTCACAGGGATAATATGTGCCTTGTCATGCGCGTCCATGCATCATGGAAGTGGAGTATAGTTCTAGTCGCCGCTAACTCTGGGAAAACAGTAACAGCAGGAGATAAGTCACAGTCATCAGTGCTAGTATTTGAAGACTTTTCATAGATTGGCATCTTATCTCAGACAAGCCTTAAGGATGATGGGAAAGCTCCCTTTCCTCCGCTCCTCTGGTCTCCGCGCTCCACTCCCATATAGCCAATCGAGGAAGAAGGCTTCGGTGATAAATTATGGGAAGTTAACGCGAGCTTGGAAACAAGAGTCGTCAACAGGGAGATTTGTCTTCATAACTTTGACGTGACTGAGTCACCGCGCTCCCTCCCGACTCCGCGGTGATTTGTCTTCGGCGCCCCGATCTGAAGCGTTTGTCAGGCATCTGATAGACGGACTGTATTTCTGACTGTCTCTCAGGAATCCTTTCTTTTGAGAGTTGAGCACAATCGGAACTATCAGCGTACTGTTTGCAGAATGCTGATCGGTGTGCTGTATGCGGTGAAAGCTTTCATTCTTCAATTTGTTTTTTCAAGCGACAGTCCGAATAAATATGAAATATAGTTGGATATTTTTGTCATATGTAGTCGTTTATTAATCTACCTTTTTATGGGCTTGTCTGTAATGTTTGTGTACCACCTGATTTCTTATTGGCACCAGCTGTTTACTTTTTGTTGTTGTTGTTTGCATTTTCACTTACACCAAAACAATCTGTTTATCTGCATTCTGGCTGCAGTGACCATGTTTGGGGTGTTGTGTGGGGGACTGTGCAACAGCCTTCCACCAAGCTTGTCTGCAAACAAGAATGTTTGCAGGGGGATATATGGGGATGGGCCCTATTAAAATATTTACCAGGCACTCAGGTTCCTTCATCCCCCTTTCTCTTGTGGTTAGCTCAGCAGTTTGTTCTTCTCCACACTTCTGTCCCTTTCCTCCCTTGCTTGAAGGAGTCGGGCTCCTGCTTTGTTGACCGCCAGGTTTGGGAGCACCTGGCACTGGGTAGAAGGTCCCTGTGCAGCCGTGTGAATGGCTTTAATCGTTAGCACAAATAAACAGGGCCTGTCCGCCCTCCCAGAATGCGGGGGATTGTTTTTGTTTTACCTGGCTGGAGGAAACAGCGGGAGAGCAGCAGGACACGGCCCGCTTCAAACGACTCGACCCCCCCTTCCCACAGCCACACACTCGCACACAGGCACACAGTCACACACAGACTTGACACACACAGCTGTCCCCTCCTGCTGACACACCACTACAGTAAAGTGCAGCTGGCAGGTGGAGCTGCAGCGTGGCATCTGAGTGTTAAGAGGAAAGAAACAACACAGGGGCTCGGGAACCTCTTTCTCATACCAAAATGTCAGGGGGGAAAAAAATTAAAAAAATGTATGATGGAAATGTATATCTGTGAGTAGAATTTAGTTTAGCCCCCTAACGGACAAGCACTTTTAGTTGTTAGCCGTCTTTGATTACGTGGAGACTACGTACAGCTCTCAACATACTAAGAAGAGCAAATAGTCCTTCTCATTAGTGAGGCTACCTGTGCTGCATGTGGAATAAGGTGGGTTATTATTTCTACCTCCCTTTTTTTTGTCCCAACCGACCAGACTCGGTCTACCGCGCGCCAGCTAAAGACAAATGGCAGCGTTACGTCAGATGTGTAGGGAATGACAATACTTTCCCCAAACCACGCAGTAAGCAGTCAAGGCGATTAGCCTAATTAGCCACATTTATGCCACCGTTGCAGTATTTTGTTGGGGATAAACCTACCGTCTGTTGTCTGGGAGCTAATTAGCAAAGCGGACCATTTCATTCGGAGCACTGGTAAAGATGGAATACCGAGTCGGTCACACTTCCATGGCCACTTCCTGGAAGGTTTTCCCGTCGTCAATAGCACTCTGCCTCTGCCGCCAAGGTCGTTCAGCTCAGTGATCAATGAGTTCCACTGGTGGACACCCTGGTCGTTTTATCAGTACACAACCCTGACAAATATAACCACAGGGCCATGGAGCATCGACACCTCTGACAGCCAGTGCTACCCTGAGGTGACAAAATGTATGCCCTAATAGCCCTGTCCTTGCCCCGTTGTAGGTCGTTTTATTTTTATTTTTTTTCCAGTCTCCGACAGGTCCCTGAGGAGGGCCACAGCGTCAATGCCAGACTCCAGGGCAGTTTGTTTTTTCCCCCCAGAGGGAATACTATGGTTTTCAATTGCTCCCCGTGCATAGCCAGCCACTGGCGGCGGCCAACCGCATGCCCTCTGGGTGAAATTCATTATGGCGAAGGTAATGGAAGATGGGCCTGTCGTCTTGATCAAGCCGCCGCTGCTCGGTTCAGTTACCGCCGCTGGAGTCTGGTTGACAGTCCAACTACCATCCCTACAGACTCGTAACAAAGACCAGCACGCCCGCCGGTGTGTGTAGATGGTGGGGAGATAGTTACACGAGACCCTGCCATTCCCAAGGCGTCAACAACAGGCCCCAATGGGCTGCTGTGATTAACGGAGAGTGCCAGCCCGGGGTCCTTTATCAGTGATCAGTCACCCCACATCTTTGTTGATTGGTTTCCAGTGTTGTCCCTCTGGGCAGGGACCTACTTCCGGGCCTCTATCCTTGCAGGCCTTTTGCCCTTATGTCGGTTGTTTCCTCAGAATACGTTGTGTTTATAATTGCACTGTTATTTTTTGTTCAGCTTTTTAAAGAGTGATAGGCTTTAACTAGCAGGATACGAGCAAAATAACCCTGAGAAAGCTCAAATGGTTTCCACTGTGTGACTGATTTGACCTGTTTATGTCATTTTCTGGCATTTAGATCGGCACACAAAAACAGACCCCAAGCTGTTTATTTTCAGCTGAGCTGACAGCCAATCGATGCAAGCTAACTCAAAGTAATCATTTGGGAAAGAAATACTCCACTGCGAGTGGAGCAGACTTTTTTGACACATCAGACAAGATAAAAGTTGAACGAAATAAGTTACGTTTCATTGAATTACTAAAAAGTGCACTCTGAAGCTATTTGAAGTCCTCATTGGCTTCTTTCTCTGCCCCCTGTTGCAGAGAATAACACTGCGTCTTAATCAGACTATCACAGTCCTATTGGCCTTCTTAAATGGGAAGCCTCACAGTAGGTGAATATATTGTTTAGACCGCGGTGACCTAATATGAGGTTGCTCTCCATTTTTCTTCCTCTTCAATCCAGACCATTTGTGTACAGCTTTGAGCATTCACAGTGTAAATGTCATGTCTGAGTCTTTCATTCCCATATGTATTGTACCCTACTGTACCTCTGCTCTTTCATTCTGTAACACCATGCATTGTTCCACAAAAATGACTGTGACATCCATGTACACTTTCTTTGATGTCAGGATAGGATAGTGAGGCAGATCCTGTTATGTGTGGAAACGCGTTTGGTTCCAGGAGAGGGACAAATTTCCTAAAAAACCCCAAGCACTTTTTTTTCCCTCTCCCATTCATTCAAAGCAGACAAAAGACAGCTTAGAGCAGACAGTTGCTCCAAGAGATTTGGAATTCATTGCCGTATTTCTCCCCTCTCTCTTTTTTTTATCCCTATCTCTCTCTCTCTCTTGCTCTCTCGTTCTCTCTCTCTCTCTCTCTCTCTCTCTCTCTCTCTCTCTCTCTCTCTCTCTCTCTCTCTCCCCAGTGGTAAGATTGTGACAGATGATAAGAGTAAAGGTGAGGCAGAGACGGAGGTGAAGAAGGCCCCCACCGAGGTGAAGACGGTCCCGAACGAGGCTCCCCAGACAAACGGAAACGAGAGCAAAGCGTGATCCCCGCCAGCCGGCGAGGGGAGGGGGGCCGAGCCACAATCACAGAAACCTCAAGACAGCGTTACACACGACCCCATCCAACAACGAGGAAAAAAAAGCTCCTTCTTCAGTGTCTTCTGAGTTCTCGGGAACAAAAGATGAGTTTGTTAGGCGTGTAAAGTGGGAATAAAACACCTCATCCACATGCCTTAGATATTTCGATTTTGGTTTTTCTTTATTTGTTATTTCTTTTGTCACTTTCCTCTTTGTTCACATGAAAAAGGAAGGAAGATCCTTACCTCTAGTTCCCTTCCCATGTCCTATTTTTATTATAAGTAACATCAAAGTTTTCAGTCTTTTGAAAGCAGGACAGAAGCTAGATATCAGTTGATGTAGTTCACCGCTGGGGGATCGTAGCTTTACTTCACAGAACTATGCCTTTACCATGTGCACACACATAAGTCCAATGCATTACCACAACACTATTTCCTGGTATTGTCTCTGTATTATGCAGTATTGCCATCCTTATTTTATTGCTAATGAGTTATGGGTATGTTTTTATTTTATTGATGTTGAGTTTAAATAATGTGCAGGAGTCAATGCCTTTAATTAAATCTATTGTTTTCTGTGGGTTCCTTCTATGAGTAGTGATAGTGAATTAGCGTGCTGACTCACTTGAAAAGATTTGTCCATATTATTTTATTTTGTTTGTTCTTGATTGTCTGCACTGTTTTAGTCTGTCTCAAGATAGTGTAGACACTTCAAAATCAGAAGAAGGCACAGCTGAAAGATGATGTGCCGTATCATTCCATAGAACTAGACGTCAGGAGTTGGGGGGTTAGGTTTCTGCAAATTACTGCTCGGAGTTTTCTTTTTCATGTATATTTTTTTTGGCAAATAGAAGATCACAAACTTTCTCTTTCACACAGATGCATACACATACACCTATGTATACATGTATCTTTTACATACAGTACACTTAGCCTATTAGAAGTGCTATGGACCTGTTTTCACATCCGACAGAATTATGGACCAGTCGTTGATCCTTAATCCCAAACTGTCGTGAGTCACTAGGGCTCCTGTGGAGAGATGGGTTTACAGAATAGGGTGGTTCACCTGCTTGGCTTACTGGAGAGTGGTTCCACCTAAATGTACAAACTTAAACCCTTAAAATTAAGAGCCTTGCCATGGTCCTATTTATTAGCCCATTTTTAAATGTTCTGTCAAAATAGTTAATAGATAGATCATAAAATGCTGGCTGTAAACGGCATTTACAATATGACAGTGATCTTGCCCCACTCAATTTAAGGACAAACTTCTTTTTTCTCTTTTGTTTAACATCTATCTTTCTGCATACAAAAAATATGGTAGAACCGCATTATTAAACTTCTTATTTAAGCCATAGTACTCTAGTGTGGTTTTGAAAAGTCAAAATTATTCAATCTGATCTCTTTTGTACAGTGTTTCTGATACTTTAGACTGCAAGCTTGTGCACTGTGAATGTGTGAATATCCTAGTGTGAATACGATGTGTTCTTTGTCATAGAATTGAAAATAAAAATGCATAGTTTGGTTGTGAAAGGTTTAGTTGATAGTACAGAATAAAAAAAGTTCCAAACAAAAAAGAAACACAACTACAACACACAGACATTCACAACAGTAACAACGAAACAGAAAGTCAATAAAGAGAAGGTGCCTTCAAAATTTGTTAAATAGCGGCGCATGTGGCTCAGTGTCCACCAGTAACATGCAAACAGACAGTTCAGTCCATTGTTTAACTTTACCATAAAAGCTCTAGGAAAATACACATGGAGTGCAGGCAGGAGCATGTAGTGTTTCGTCTGCTTGTATTTAGGTGGATATCAAAGGCACGACATTGCCTGAAAAGTGAGTTGACCAAGGCTTTATTTGTTGTATATTAATCTTTTTAAAATGTTCTGTACATTGTTGTCTGTTCTGAACCTTTTTTTGTTTTCCTTAGACAGGTGATTTTACTCCACAAAGATCTGTAATGTTAAGAAGGGGTTGTTAATAACGTGATATTGTTTCTCCTGAATTCATGCAAAAACCATTCATGTTTTTTTTGTTTTTTTATTAAACACTTGGTTTATTTTGGTGGAAAAAAACAGCTGGACAAAAATGTGGCTTTGTGGCCATTGAAATGTGGGACCAATTGTATGGGAGTTTACATGAACATGTCGATCAGTATACCGTGCCATGCCACTTCAGGAAAGGCAACAGGGAAACAACTCCTTGTTCAAGTGAATGCAGGGAGCGTGGAAACTCATTCTTGCCCCCCATGTCTGACTTTCTAATTGAAGTAACCTCTTCACTGATACCATTAGCACTATAGAGAACATATGAAACAATATTTCTCTCTCATTACAAAATGTCAGACATATTCAAGGATGGGCAGGATAAAAGAGGCATTGTTGATGACTAACAACGGATTAGTATGCCAGCTGTTTGAAACCTCTCATTTCAAATAGCCAATCAGAAGTGACATTTATTCTGGAATATTTTTGGTTGGATAGGAAGCTTGTAGCTTCTTTGAAAGACTTTACCCAGAGTCCTTTGTTGTCTTTCCTACCCAATATTTCGTGCTTTTTGGGCCTTCTCTCTTGTATACAGATTTTTACGACATAAAACATTGGTACCACTCTCTCTCTCGCTCTCTTTTGTCTTTCCACTGTCACTAGTGTGAATATGGAGTACTAACCGATAAAAAAAAACATGTTGACTGCATTCTGTCAGATATTACTGTGTTCAATAAAGTTAAAGAAACAAAAAATCGCGGATTGGATAAATCTTTTTTTTACAGTTCATTCTATAATACATGTTTGAATTACGTCTAAATTATTCTTCATGCGATTAATTGAAAATGTACTAAATGTGATCTATCTGAAAGTGAGGGCTGTTTGTTCCGCATATGGGCTCATAATCATGCACTAGTTTTAGCGTCACATTTACACAGTTCTAAGCTATTAAGATTTTTAGCCACTAGATGGTGCCCTGCTTCCACTAGAAAAAAATGAGCGCAAACGATTTCGATTTCTACAGTGTAACAAATATTCACAATATTTTGATATCACATATACCGTGTCCTTTTAGTCATATAAACGTAAATCGATTACTTCTCTAACCGGATAATATTCTTTAGCATGTATAAAACTGATTTTCAGACATTGGATGCAAACACTCACTAGTGTGTGAAGTTATTGAAACTATTGATTATTGTCACATCATGTTGGTTGTGTTATAGTTTACCACGTCGTATTGGTCATACTTTTGTATGTGTAGCAAAACATAGGCTAATGATCAATCACTCAATAGCAAACATATTTTACTTGAAATAGCCTACTTAATTTGAAATTTAACGCAGCTGCATATTTTTTATATGTCCCTTGAAAGTGCGGTGCGTTCTTACTGCATTTCTCCCTTTATCCAAGAGGTGGCACAATACCACCATTCAATGTCAATTGCCGCTCACAGTCACTGCTGAAGCCACTGTAGTTTAGGCCATACCAGCATAGTAAGCATACTATTTATGGGGCAATAGGCTATATTTCGTGGCCCCGGTCCTCAATCAAACATTTTAGTCCGATTCTGAGGGGGGGGGGGCTGCACTTTTGGGGGTGCAGTTTGTACACTGTTGAAACGTCTTATTTTTTCAGTTGATTTAGAACATAAACCTTTCAATCAAATGATGTTATCTGAGGATTAGTTCCTTTTGGGAGAAGAAAACACAATTCAACTGAATTTGCTTATCAGTAAGCTACTACTAGTACGTCCATTCAGAGATTTGTAATACTTAGAATTCTGACAAGGACCTCAGTTAAATGTTTGGTCAATATCTTATTCCTATCTTGTTCCTAAAATTAATTTCAGCTCCGGGTATGAATGCACACTCCATCTATCTCTAACAGGCCCGCTTGACTTGCCCTGTTGCGTTACGGTTTCGTAGTGGCAGCCCTCTCTCAGCGTACCTTCGCAACATGTTAATATAATATGTAGGTGAGTAAAACTCCTGAAAGCATGGCCACAGTGTGGGTATAAACAAGCTATAATTTAGTATGCATGATGATGGAACTGCTCCTTTATGCAATCAAGTGCCAAACACTAACTGTTTGCTGTAGCATTTGTAATGGAGAACCACAGTCACATTTCAACAGCTAGACCAGTTTATGTGTTTACCATGTAGGCCAAAATTAACTCACTTTATAAAATTGTATTTGGTAACAATACATTTCATAGATACATCCCTGGACAGTTGTATAACTGACTAGCTGGCGGATTTGCTACCTGTTTGGCTGACTGATTGTTGCCGACCAGGTTAGGTGAGAGGATGACAGCAGTTAAAACACCCAACATGGCTGCTGCTTGTGTGGCAGCCTTGAGGCCAAATTTGGAGCCCAATAATGTTGTCTGGTCTGATGCCCTGTTATGAAACGTCCTGGCAGAACAAGACGAGGCAGAGAGAGTGAGTTAGACAGGCAGAATGAGAAAGAGAGAGAGAGCTCCTACGGGCTTTGCCACAAATCTGTCTGGCTAGTTCAAAATGTTCCAGAGAAGAATGCCACGGGTTCATCTTCGACTGTTACTGTTCCCTCGCAGTACAGAGATGGTCGAAGAGAGAGAAACCGAGCTCTTATCACCCGACCTCCCTCTCAGTGTCAGGTGTCAATTATAGCTTGTGTCAACGTGGCCCCTATCAAGTGACACTTGTTTTTCTCCTGGTTAATGTGGAAAACAAAGATTCTCCAATCTTAATGACTGTGTCAATATCAATTAAGGAAACACTACATATTCCTATGGGAATTGCCAGTACAGTTTTAAACCCATTCTTAGTTTTAAATATTTATTCTCAGTGAGGTATGTTGGTTTTGGTTGCTAAAATTGGTTGTCAATTAGACAATTGTGCTAATTCTAGAAATACCGACAGAAACATCCAGGACCCTGTTTTGCATATGTCTGTCTGCTCTGTCACACAGGCCAATCCCATCTCCTCCATGTCCCCTACCGTTGCCTTTTTCTCTAAACTATCCCACTAACCCCTAACCTCGCACAGACCACAAGATTAGGGTCCTTTCAGCGTCACCACCCCTCCCCCGAGCTACAACAATGGCTCAGTGTAGACCCTAGCCTGGGGTAGATCTCACACACAGATAGTGCAGGCACACAGCCTGGGCCTCATACTACCTGTCTAAACATACGCCTTTGTCATTGCTGCCAAATACAACCCCACCAGTTGTAGGGCCTCTGTAGGCATACATTGTGCGGTACAGTCCCAAAATGTTGGTCATGCAAAATTGGCTTGTCAGTTGGGGGATTCGTGCATGTGTCATTACTGCCTCAGCCCATGTTTATAATTGTAGCTTTTTCATACATATTAGAGCATGTTGAATCCATGATGTTTGTAGTGGTAAAAGTTAGTCCCTGTCTTACACAAGTTTATTAAATGTATGAATGAACAGTTTAATTAAAATGGTATTTATTTTGTTAACCTTTGGTCAGTTCATGGAGACATAGTTTATTGTTTGTGTTAAGGTCTCATTTACTTAGGCTACTCCGGTATCATGGCCTTCCTCACCACAACCTCTGCCTGGTCTTCTCCCCCCCCCCTCTCTGGTCTGTCCCTACACCCAGTGCCAGCAGGATCAGCCAGTTAAGCATTCCTATCCAGAACACTCTGCCTCATATCTTCCTCTCAACCTTTTAATCACATCGCTGTTACATCACACATCAACAGTCATATTTCCTGCTGTAGCTACTGTGCCAGAGGATCTCTCTTTCTCTGTGTCTCTAACTATATCCTTATGAGTTTGTTTTTGTTGCGATGAAAAATTTATTGCAGACTGCCCCCCAATAGTGTTTATCTTTTGAGAGGATGCAAAAATGTGTCTTATAGTTGTGTGTAGACAAATATGTAATTCATCTCAAAGTTTATGTACATCAAAATTCTAATTAAATGATAACCTCATGATAGCAGCGCAACCGCTGGCTATATTTTTGCTCTATTGAATGGCACCAAAATGGCAAAAAGGAAAGGAGCAATTGCATTTTCCCACCCCACCTCTTGTGCATGGCTATGTGTTTCATTGTCCCAGAGTGTCTTTTCATGTTTAGACACTCTGCTTGAGTTTGGGCTAGAAAATGCTGCTTCAGTAGTTGTGTTTGTCAAGAAGGCATTTTGAGCAGTTTCAAATAAAATTGTATGTGTTTTCCATAATTCTACTTCTGTACTTCAAACTTTTTTTCTTTTTTTTTCTTTTTAAAATAAATTAATGACTGCCTGCTATGTATTTTCTATTATGTGCTACTAGTACATACACATACACTGAGTGATTTTGGGGAATCTTGGTGACATACAGTTTTTGATCATAACAACTCTTCAGAGGGGGCTTCTTCAAAGAAATAACTTGCCACTTCACTTCCTTGACCGAACAAAAACTCCACTCAAAATGAATAGCTTTTGCTCACAGCTTGCGGCCGCAGCTGGCAGTATTGTTGCCCACTCTCGTCCTCCGGCCAAAAAAGAGAGAGGGAAAGGGAAGACTGAGAGAGTGGGTTTATCCACAGGTACGCACATAAAAGGAGTGCAATTATTATCCCCTCAGTCGTTTTTTAGCACCTTCTTTTACCAGCTTGCTTCACAAGTTGTTAGTCGGTTGTTTGAAGATACCTTTGTGGTTTTATTTTTTGAAATGGCAATTTGACTAGCTGATGATTATCTGTAATGACTAATTGCTTCATTTACCAAGGTCACGAGGAGTAGCCCAGCCATATGTTTGATTTCCCTCCTTTGAGGACAACAAAAACAGACGACGTCATGAAAAATGAAAGGCGAGACTGTATCATGTCACATGAGCAAGTGGTATGCATGACAGTTGTCCCAGATCGGTGAGCTACAGGAGCCATTTCGCAGAACGACCACACCCAAGCCACACCTTGATAAGCAGTCCCGCCACATTCAACTCATTCCCTATGAGCCTTCAACACATTTAAATTCATATGACATCTGCCCTGGTCTCCTGTCTAGGTGTGCACTGAATGAAATGGCAGCCATGCTACAGACATCCTAACCCCTCAGCCCCTCGTTCTGTTCTCTTGCTCTAATGGTGACTTTGAATGGCCCACAGGAGACCGTGGATCAATACTTCATGGCCGCACATTTCGGCACATGGTGCACACTCTCATTCCAGTCACTAAGTAAAAGGGACTAGATTTCTCTGGAAGGCAGGCACATGAAAGATTGGCTGCCTGAAAGAGGATGTTACACATCATATCCACCGACACCGCGTCCCCCAGACAGAAAGCTGATGGCAGCGCTAGTCGGGGGAATGGTCCATAAATCAGACGTATTGAAGCTCATGAAGGAGAGTGGGACAGAGGTTGGACAGTGGGGTCCTGTGGCCCAGACAAGTAGATAATGATACAAGGGCAGACTGTGGAGATGAATGGACCGATGGTGCTGAGGTCCTGATTCACACTGAGTGATAGTCCTGTTTCTAGACCGACAGAGCTAAATGAAATATTGCTTTTTTATAATTTTGATACATCTAATATCTGGATGTGCTCTGGGTTGAAATACTTTTTTTTCATAGTGGTGAACTATTGCTTTGCCATTGTTGTGCAAATGTTTTTTTCAAACACTGGGTACTGGTTTTCTGCATAGTACATTAGCAACTCAAGTGGCCAGACAAGCACACACCAATGGAAACAAAAAAGAAAACTCACACAGACACATTTCTTAATTCATGCCAGCCAGCTTACTGTACCAGGCTGGGACACAAATGATAATAGGGCATAATTACAGTGTATTGTCATCAGCCGGCTGGCACAGACCTTTTAAAGTGCCCGCCTCCCAGTGCGGTTTCTCTCTTACTGCATAATGCCTATTGTTTATTACATTGTCTCGGTTTCCTCATGTATATTTGATGAGCACCAGGCACATTTTTATATCAGCGGACATGGTTCAGGGGTGGTAAATCTACACTGCTCATATGTTTAATGTGTAATTAGAAGTAATTTATCGTGACATATCAATTATTGATCTAGTGTGTGCGAGTGTGTGTGTGTGTGTGTGTTTGTGCGTAGGCACTGTAGCAAAATGCTTTGAAGATTACAAAAAAGCAGGGTACATTTTTCAGTAGCAGCAAGTGAAAAGTAAAGGATAATGTGTTTTTGCCGGTGAACAATAGTGTATTTATGCAAGTGTGTGTTTGAGTTTACCTGTGCTAACCAGTTCTCAGTTACAGCGGTATCTTTGCATTCATACTATACGTGTCTACGCAAATGTTTACATAGAACCAAGAAGTGTCCCTCAATGCAAACAATATGTTGTTTGTAAGCTCCATCAACATCCGTTGTGGAAGCATATGTATTGGTCCAAACTGCAGTATGTTCCAATAGAATGCCAGTGCGTAGTGTGAATTGCCGGGGAGTGAAGGTGCTGACATCCTTGAGCGGTTCAAGGATCCTCCTCCAACCCCGGAGCTTTGCTGAAAGGTGGGCTGGGATACAAAAAAAACGGGGAGAGAGAGAGAGAGAGAGAGAGAGAGAGAGAGAGAGAGAGAGAGAGAGAGAGAGAGAGAGAGAGAGAGCAAAGGGAGAGAGGGCAAAGGGATTAGCTGCAAGACGCTTCCCTGTGGCTAGCTGTCCCTTTTTCCCAGGAACACTGTAATATGATTACTCTGTTGTTTGCCACCGGTCCAGTGGTTAAGCACTAAGGAGAAGGGGGCTTGACTACCTCTACCCACCATCAATAGAAGCCAGGGAGAGAGAGAGAGAGAGAGAGAGAGAGAGAGAGAGAGAGAGAGAGAGAGAGAGAGAGAGAGAGGGGGGG
>JAVQIZ010240650.1:0-54513 GCA_036023535.2 Galaxias brevipinnis | reverse complement strand
TTGTGTGTGTGTGTGTGTGTGTGTGTGTGTGTGTGTGTGTGTGTGTGTGTGTGTGTGTGTGTGTGTGTGTGTGTGTGTGTGTGTGTGTGTGTGTGTGTGTGTGTGTGTGTATAGGCGGTCTTACCAGAGAGGCCCTGCACCATGGACTGGTCATGAGAGCTGAGAAGCTGGGCTTGAATCGTCTCCACCACTCGCTTGAACCTGCGACTCGGTCCTGGACACACACAGAGCCAAGTCACTGAAAGCCGGCAGAACACCCCTGCCACAGGTTCCACCATAAGCACACTTAGTAAGACCCCTAGTCTGCCCTTGGGGCTCCACCGACCTGATATGAGGGTGAAGGTCACGCTGTAGATGCCCGTCTCCCTCTTGCCCTCCCGCTCGCTCGCTCGTTCCCTCTCCCGCTCGCGGTCCCCCTCGGAGAAGGCAATGTCCACCTGAAACTTGACGGGCTTCTGGAAGACGGAAGGGCCGCCCGAGGACTTGTACTCGGCCCGGAAACTGGTCTGGGAGATGACGCTGTGGCTGAGCGACGGGATCTGAGGGCGACAGAGCAGCAGAGAGACCCACAGACTTACAAGAGGGAAGAGCGGTGACGGGGGGTGGACGGCGCAGTGGAGAGAGACATGAGGAGCGGGTGAGGGAGACACAGAGAGACAGTGAGACTTGAAAGAGTTTGTGAAACACGTGAAACGTTAATGTGTGGAAATGGAGAGAACCAGTCGTCGCAACAGAATGATGCGAGCTGGTAATTAGCGATGCAAAATGAGCTCTGAGTGTGAACATTCATCGACAGTCAATACATTCTCTTCACAAAAGTGGTTCAAAGAAACATTCAAAAGTGTGACAGAGAGAGGGTGAACATTCCCATTCACTGTGCCAAAATAAAGCAGATATTCTGACACCAGCGATTGGAGCTGTGATGTTGAGCTGCATGTCAGGTGTTCCTAGGTGGCGACTCACAGAGAGGAAGGCGTGGACAATGTCAGCCTTCACGGAACTCAGAGGCTTGTCCCTGATCACCACAAAGATCTGCTCCTCCTTCTCCAGGCTAATGAAGTTCCCAAACCACGACTTCTTGGCTAGCCTGGGAGACGATGACAAACACATGAGTCCACACACACACACACACACACACACACACACACACACACATTGAAATTCCGACTTTGAGTCATCTGTCAACAGGTTATCTGAAAGGTGTGTGCCGTGTAGTCTGGCAGCAGTCCATGACTAAGTGGTGACTTACTCAGGACTGGACTCTGGAGTTAGGCTGGACATGTCCTCTGATGTGGGAACTGCCAAGGAGGAAGAGGATTTAGAGTGTCTGTCTTTTCCCCTCTGTGTTTGACTGCTAGATAGTATAAAATACCAATGCTGCTACAGAGAGAACCTCACTAGGAAACCTCTGACTTCTGAATTGACCAGCCCAACAAGTGGGCATTGCAGAGTAAGGCAATCCAAGAAATAGTCTATTCATTCTGCACATGTAATGCTGATCAACGCCATGAGATCATATCGAGTGTTTCAGGTATATTAGTTCGGGACATTTTAGGTGCTATCATGTATTTTCAGAGCTTAAAGCAGTGCCAGGTAAAAAATAGAAAACAAACCAACTCTATCAACATATACATTACGCAAACACTGTCATGTATGTGATGTATTGTTTCAGTTTGCACCTCATCAGAATACATGTGAGGACTCAAACCCTGAGAAGAGTAGCCCTAGGCCTCTCACCCTGCAGCTTGCGTCGGTGGAAGCGGGGTGAGCCCAGCAGGTTGTTCTTAAACGAGTTGAGGCGGGTCCTCCAGTGGGCGGAGCTGCTGGCCGCCATGCCGCCGCCAGGGCTGGAGGGCGGAGTCAGGGACAGAGAGCCCACGCCACCCCCTCCCTCCGCCCGCGAGGAGGAGGACGAGGAGGAGGAGGAAGGCGGGGTGGAGGAGGGGTGGTGGGGGTGGTGCACCGGGGTGCCCAGAGGGGTGGGCAGTGGAGAGCCCTGGGGGGTGACCTGCGACACAGAGTGGGCAGAGTTGGGGTAGAACCCCTTAGTCACCGATTTGAGGACGGAGGAGGACGGGAAGAAGAAGAAGCGGGGCATGGGCGAGAGGAGGGGCGAGGGCGAGGGGGAACAGGATGAGGGGTGGTGCAGGGGGAGGGACTTGATGGGCTGGAGGTGGGGCCGCTCGGCGGGGCACTTGATGGGCAGGGTCTGGGTCTTAGGGTGCAGGGGCGTTTTGAGCTTGTCATGCACCCGTGTCGGCCGAGGAGTGGTGGCACTGGCTGGTTTGGCCTCCCGTGAGAGGGGGTTGGCGGTGGCGGAGGTGACATCTGATTGGCTGAAAGTGAAAACGGGGCTCTGATAGGACTAGGGGTAGAGAGGGGGATGGGATAGAGACAGGGATGGAGAATGGAGAAAGAAGGATGGAGATGAGTGTCATGGATAGTGATAAGAGTGTTCCTTTTGAATGTGTGAATAATGGTGCATTCATCATGAAATAATATTTGCATGCCATGAAATTGGGCTATGGCATAATTGGGCACTTCCTCCTTGTAGAAACGTTTCCTTTTCACTTTAAGCTACATGGCCTGCTGAACTACCAAACACAATGGGAATAGAACAAAGCTCTGAAACCAGTGACTGCTAATCAAAACCAAAGACCGTGGAAAGCCAAACTTGAAAACCAATCCAATGATATAATATTGTATATGATTTGCTTTATGAAATATGGTCAAAATAAATCAATGTGTTTAAACATGCTTCATTTAAAGTAACTGAAGAGAGCAGAAAGCATGGGAATGTCAAAGAGACTCCAGCAGGGTGACTGGTGTTGTGAATATGTGGAATGACTAAGAAAACTACAAAGACTGAAGGGTGGATAGCCTCAGGGATATGTGCCATGTTGTCTTTTGTAACAGTCTCCCCGAACAAACATAATTAATAAACAACAATAACAATTCAATCGTTAAATAGATAATAAAGTGTTCAGTAACAAGTGTGCTTTGTGCTCAACGTGAAAAGGCCTTCCAGCAGGTTCTTACCCTGGGACTGCTGAGGGGGCTGGAGGAGAGACCCGTGGACGCTCCACTGACCGAGCGAGACCTAGAGAGGTGGCAAAACAAGTCAAACCACTTTGGCCTCCACGTTACGTTGAACATCAGGTCTGTGTGCGCGTGTGCATTTACGTGTGTGAGTGTGTGTTCTCTTCCCCAGTACCTCTGGCTGTGTGCAGCCGTGTCCAGGGCCCTGCGGGGCGGCGTGGGGGACCCCTGCTCGGTCACACTCAGCACCTCCAGGCTCTTCCTCTCCGGGCGGCAGCGGCCATGACGCGTCAGCATGGGGGAGTCGACACGCTTACGAGGAGGGTCAGCTGGGAGGGGCGTCAGAGAGCAGTCAGCACACACAGCATTTCAACTGGCTCGCTCTTCTTTTTTATTTGATGTAATTTATTATTAACATTTGAGCAAGGGTTTTTAGGACATAACATAACTTGATTTGAATTGACTTCAGAATGTGTACTCTCAGACTAAAATAAAAAAAAAAACGAACATGAATTCCTGTTTGAATATCAATTGGGAGGAATATTTTGGAGTCGTACGAACCCAACCGCAGAAGCCCAGGGGAGTCAAGGAGAAACAGTGGCCCGCCTCTGCCACCTAGGGACTGACCTACGTCATTGCGTGGAGGCAGGTCCTCGTCTTCGTAGCTGGGATAGCGCTCTTTCCTGTCCAACAGTAGGTAGTAGATCATCTTCTCCTGGTTGTCCCTGCCACACACAGAAGGAAGGGACAGGCTCATTGAACAGACTGCCACACCGAGGTTTCTTTGAGCACAATGAAGTAGGTAGGTAATAAGGAAGGGTAGAAGTGGAATTTATCTAAAAACTATTTAAAACTTAACTGTATGTCACCCATATATGCCAAGCGATATGAGAGAGGAGGTCTCTAGAGGTAAAGGGGAGAGCAGGCAGGGACACTTACTCCTCACACTGCAGGTCGCGGGTGAGCTTGACCCGGTCCCTGAAGCAGCCCAGAGAGTGCATGCTGTCCAGCACGTCGGGGTCCAGCTCGGTCAGGGAGAGGATGCGCCCCACACACACGCGCCTCGGGGGAGGCTGCTCAGGACACGGCTCGTTACGGCCCCCCCTGTGGGCGGCACACACACACACACACACACACACACACACACACACACACACACACACACACACACACAGACCTGTGAGCACAGCTCACACACTACGTGTGTAAAACGCACACAAAACAAATACTGCCACACTTTATGAGACCCTATGTAAATACAGCTCCTTCTTCCACTGCAGTGGAGCCCATCTGTTTTCTATGAACGCATACTCACTGATACCAGGCGTGCTTCTGGATGGCCTCTAACTGGAAGGGGGCGAGAGGGGAGACAGGGCTATTAGTAGATGCAGTCTGTTAACAAGCAGATGGCTGCAGCCCAGCATGTAAATAATTCACACATGGTTTGACTTTTGTATTTATGGAAAATTACACACATCACACACAGAATAATTATGCAGAATGAAAAGCTACTCAAAAAAGAATATGTATTTAGAAAATTGAAGTTGGTGAATCATGTACTGTATCATTTGTGACACGACCTTTCTGACAATCTGTTATTTCCTTCTTTCTTTTTTTTACAGTTCAAATCAGGGTTCAAATCAGGCTCATCAGATTTCAAATCACTGCACTTCAGAGACAATATCAACATATCGCAACGTCATGTCTTTAACCAGTGCGTCGACAAATTCCAACTAAGCGTTCTGCACTGTTAAAGGGTTAAATGATGATCCAAGAAGAGGACCAGGGACAAAGGTGGCTGAGAGTCGTACCGTCAGCCTCTTGTCAGGGTTGACCTCGATCATGCCTTTGAGCAGGGCCTGGCAGTCGGGGGAGATGAAGTGGGGCATGTGGAACACGCCGCTCTTCACCTTTTCCAGGAGCTGGCGCAGGTTGTCGTGGTCAAATGGCAGGGCGCCCTACAGGAGGGAGCAGCAGGAAATGGACCGTCACACACAAAGGGATGGAAGGGCGTAAAAGAGTGCGCACGAGAGATAGGAGATAAACAAAAGATATGTATAATATATACCAAACTATACTATATACCAAACTATACTATATACCAAAAGCATGAACAACAGGGGGTAGAATTTTGCTCACCACCAGCAGAGCAAATAAGATCACCCCACAGCTCCAAACATCAGCCCTCCGCCCGTCATACTTCTCTCCCTACAGGGAAAACATTAAAGTTAAGTTTTTTTTAAGTTTAATTTCTAACAGTGTGTTGATAGAGAGATACATCCTTACAGTTGTGTTTTTTATCATCAAATGTATGAGCAAGCTACTAAGACTGCTTTGCCTCTAGTACGACACGTTCATGAAAATATGAGAAGTAAGGTTGTCGTTTACCCTTATAACTTCAGGACAGGCATAGTGTGGCGATCTAAAACAAAATGAAGGAAATATTTTAGAGGTGTTTAGTTTGTAAATAAACCCTGCGAAATGGGAATATAATTTAGTCTAGACAGAGCGCTAGAGAGCACTACAGTATCACAGTCATAGACACATACTATCTATAGCTTCTCCCAGGAGACAAAGCAGCAGTCAGAGAATGCATACTGTAAATATACATTCACACTCGCACACACACTCTCTCACACACACACACACACACGCGCGCGCACACGCACACACACACTTACACACACACAGTATACTCACCCACAGCTGGTCTCCAGCAGGCTGTCCCCCACCTGTAGGGAGGCCATGCCAAAGTCAGCAATGCGGATATTGTTCTTCTCATCCAGAAGCAGATTCTCTGGCTTCAGGTCTCTGTGACTGGAAGGGACACAACAATTGTAATCACATATAATAGTATAATAGAAAAAGATTATTACTAGAGATATGAGCTGGTTCTGGTTAGAGGCATGGATAGCTGTTTACCGGATGCCGATGACAAGCTAACAAAAATGCTACCAGAGCATACCAGATGGAGTGACTGTGGCAGAAGTCCAGGGCAGAGATGATTTGTCTGAAGAACTTTCGAGCCTCCTTGGGAGTCAACCTCCCTTTCTTCACCAGGTAATCAAACAGTTCTCCTCCTGACACATGCTCCAGCACCAGGTACCTGCCACAGACAGAGAAAATAAGAAACGGAAGAAATGGAGGATATCAATTTGTACTGTTGTCAATTTGTACTTTTTTTGTTATTTAGTAAATGTTTAGTAATAAAAATAAATTAATAAATAGCCAGTTTTTCTAAAATTGACAGTTTAAGTGTCTGAAAAAGGTTTTTAAATTTGCCAAGTTGTTACTTCCGTGTTGCCAACCGATGTAGTCAGAAAGCATGAAAAGACAAAGTAAAAACCAAAAGAAAATAGAAACATTTGTCTAAGAAAAGCAGAGGACAACAGAGAATGTCTGTGCAGATTAATACAGCCCTTTGAGTAATATTTACACAGCCCAGCAAAGGGTCCAGTGCTAGGGGGGTCAGGCAGACTAATAGACAGACAGAAAGACAGACACAGAGAGGGACAGCTGGTCAGCTTTTGAGAGTCTACAATGCACTCACAGGTATTTGTTATTCTCATAAACATCATGCAGCTTCAACACATGCGGATGCTCAATCAGTTTCAGGATGGCAATTTCCCTTTCCACCTGGAGAAGGAAAGAGAGAGAGAGAAAGAGAGAGAGAGGTAGAAATGTATTTATGACTGATGCCTTGACAATCGTGACATACACTATTTATTGAATAATGCCAAATACATTTAGAATTTACAAGGATCTTTTTCACTTTATTTTGGGAAGCTATTTTCAGAACCATATCATCATCTTCCTCACCATAATCACCATCACTTCCACCATCTTACCTTCATTAAAACGGACTCAGACAGCTTCTCTCTGTTGACTATTTTGATTGCTACCTTCTGTCCTGTAATGCAATGCACTCCAAGCTTGACAAGACCTGAGTGAGACAGAGAGAGATAGAGGGAGAGTGAGAGATAGGGAGAAAGAGTGAAAGTCATTCAATGCATTGTAACAATAGCAACATGAAGTAAATACTATAAAATTGTTATAATACAGTGGCATGCTCCTTCACTCCAATTTACATTTTAAATATATGTTTTTCTAAAAAAACAATCTCACATAATATGTTCTATTTGAATGACTTACCTGTTTGTCCCTTTCCCAGTGTTTTTTCCAGTCGATAGGGTCCGACATATTGAGCGGACTGACTTAGGGATAGTTCCTTACTCATAATGCTATCACTGTAGGCTGCTACTCTACTACTGCGCCGTATTTATTGCAACAACTGGTAAATCTAAGAGGTAATATGAAATAACGGACAACACTACTCCAAATAATAGGCCTGCCTATTTAATATTTCACTAATAAGATGGTTGAAGCTGAAACTGTTAATATTTGAGTACCTGTACAAAATATCAAAGCCAAACTAGTCTGTCTTGAATAGAAACTTTGGGAAAACAATGGAACATTCTTATTTCACATCTAATGACTTAATACAATTGCTTTTCTTTTTGGAAGGTGGCAGCTTCTGATACATTTGCTTTTATGTTTAAGTGTTTTCCCCACTGGTATAGCAATAGTTTCAAGCAGAAGAGGTAGGCAAAGGCTGAGAAAGTAGTGACACTAGATAATGCTTTTCATTAGGCCAAATTTTTAAATATCATTATGGTGTCAAGCATGAACATCGAGAAGACTAATATCAATCTTCAGTTTTTGGAAATTGAGTTCAGATGTGTTTCTCTTTTTCTTATGTCGCCAAAATGACAGGAAAATTATAGTAGACTTTTACATTTTAAAATAGGTTAGATGATTTTAATGCTTTAACGAATCACGTAATTCGATACCTCAGCTCATGCATTTAAAAAATTATTTCTAAAGTATATAATTATATCTACAAGTAATAGCTTAGCTATTATCGATGTTATTCAATGTGTAGGGCCTATTTCACAGGTGGAACAGCATGTTATAGCCTCACTTCTGCTCAATGCAGCAGGGTTAGCCTAGCCAACGTCTATCAGCGTCTGTCAAAATCGATACATTTTAAAGTTTCTTTGTATCGCAAAATTATATATTTCGTCCAATAACCACATTGTTGCAATTTCTTTAGAGGAAAGAAGTGTTCCTTGAAAAACAACCATCTTTACCGTGGCACCCTCCCCCTCCCTCTCGCTCTATCCCTGCAAGTAGCGTATCACAGCATCTTCTCTCTCTCCTTTGGCGTGTCCTCCCTCGCAGTCTACGATTTTCATCAACGATTTGCAGGTAAGAAACAGCTATCTAAATATGAATTTGCACTAATCTCAAGTGTTTCAATTTCCTAATAATACCTCCCGCTATACAAGGGGCCTGCTATAATAGTCCTTTGCTTGTCTTGCCGTAAATCGATATTTTCTCTCTCCTCTTCCTTCGTCTCATTCGCATCAGCATCCGGTTCCCACTCCCTCTCCATCCTCTCTACCCCCGCCCTCATCTTCGTCGAATACGCTATCTGCATTCACCTCAGCAGACAAACTGTCACTGTAGTCTCACTCCTGTGTACACCTCCCTCTTTATTATAAAATAATACATTGCCAAGCCCAGCTGCATTGAAGAGCCAGTTTGTGGGAGAAGACTACCATTTAGTTTCAGATAGGCATCGTATATAGCTCCATTTGCAAAAGCAATCTTAAAGCATTTTATTTAGGCCTGCATTTTGAATTAAAAAGATCTGGTAGGTAATGCTACTGCTTTGTAAACTGCTTGAATATTTTTGAGAGAGACATGTACATTTATTCTGCTGTGTTTTATTGGTCCATGTATAGCTGGTTATATCTTTGTGGTGTATTGAATAAGAGTCCATCAGGTAAGTATTATTTGTGAGATGATCAAGAACTCAAGAGCAAGGAAACAAATATTTAACCCTGATTTCCTTTGATGCCGCTTGAGCATACCTTTGTGAGCAGATTATCTGTTTATTAATACTTTTTTTCCTGGATTATTCACAAACTCTTTTAAATTTTACCCATCGTAAGCAAATGTGTACTTAACCCATACACTAGAAATTGGGCTATATCAACAAAAAAAAGACAGTTATCAGCTATTGCATGCAAAGAAGGATCAAGCTTGATTTTTTTTCCGTTTATAACTTTGGAAGAGACTGAGCAGAAACAGAATTTAATGAAAGCCTTCAAGCATCACCAAAGACAACACTGGCTAAGGGTAGAGCTTTATGATAGGGAGAGAGTGATAATAGAGTTTTTCAAGGTAAAATGTGCGATTGTGATCCTTCCAAATGGGAGCTGAACATAAACATGAGAAAGCTGTATATGGAGGACAGCATTGATTCAATTATGAAACCAGGCGTACTTTTTCGCCAGCATGTCAGTAACATCAGCAAATGCAGCAAGCCTAATTGCAAGGCTCATCTTTCACAGAAGATTTATTATCAATTAATTTGAATGAAGCTTTTAGATAACATGGAGATGTAGAGAGGAAAGCTCTAAACAGCAAATCAGCAGTTTCTGGGCAAACTCACACATTCTGTAGATATTTTCTTAGCTTTAATGCAATTTTCTCCGTAATATTTCAATGTCCTTGATAGCTAAAATTGTGTTAGGCTTCACTGTAAGTGCTTGCGGTCAATATGTTTATTCTGCAAACACATGTAGATGTTTTTTGGTCCAGTTACAATGGTGTTCCTTTGAATGATTACAGACCAGAAATCAGCATCTTAATGCTGGTCAAACTGTCACAGATGTAGACATGAAGCAAAATAATGTGTTAAATATAATAACATATTGTAATATTCATAACACAACCAAGGGTAAAGCCAGAACCAAATCACCCAGAAGGGGGCATCATTGAATCTCTTGACCATATTGTTGCCAGTAAACATTATAAAGCTTGAAAACTGCAAAAGCCTTCTTGTTCTTGTCTATATTTCTATTTAATTTGTTTATTAAACAATTATGTTTGATCTGGATTGTGGTTGGCTCTTTAGGATCATGAACACTACCATTAATTATTATTTTCAACACTATAGCCACAAGTCTCATTGATGTAATTGATAATTAAATGTATCCTTCAAGATTATCAAATTAGATTTCAAAAGATTTTTTAATTTTTAAAGTTTATTGCTTGATTTTTGCAGCACTCATAGATTGGAAACTTTGTTCAGTTTTGCAAAAGATGTGACTTTGAATTAACAATTTTTTCATAAATAAAAAAAAAGTTAAGTACAAATGAATATGACAGCAACTTCTCAGACTATATAATTCTTGCACCTTGCTGCAATCACTCCCTCTATGGTTTTATAGTTGGTTCAGACCAGTACGATGTTCTAAGAAGGGAATGCTGGAAGGTGGATAAGAAAGTTAACCTCTTTTAACAAACATTAAGAACCTTGAGAATTATGAAATCAGTTTTGATTTTTTTAATTAAGACTACGTATTTTACAAATGTATCTTTAAAAAAGTGTGAACAACCAGATTAAATATCATGTTGTTTCTGAGGTAGTGCTGACCTTTTATATTGTCATATTATCAAGATCCTTCTGACAAAGTCTTGATACAAGCCTGGAAGGCTTCCATAAGATCTTTGCAGCCCTCTTCGCCTTTCTGTCGCACACTGAAACAGAAAGGTTCATGTTTACGATCCACGCCGAGCCCCATAATGTTTGCAGACCCTCAACCTTCAGTGCCTAAGACTGTCATGGAGAACAGCTACGCAAATAGCTGTTGGCACAAGAATGTGCGACAGATCGCTCTGGATTTTTCATACAATACTTAAAGAAATTGAGGTTGAAGCTATACATAAACTGACAGAGAATTGTCTTTTTCATTAAAACCTTTTAAACAACGAATATTCAAAGAGCAGTCTTTATAAGAAAAAATGCATTAGCAGTGACCACTGCTTAACATGGACCAATGTCAACTGTGAGTAAATTCTGCCTGAGTGCATGTAACATGAACCACTAACATGAGATGTATCAAGTCTGAGCTGTAGGTCACGCATGCCAAGCACTATTTCAGACCCAGTACTATTAGTTAATGCTATTTTTGATGTATACATTACTTTGAGAGCCAGCTAAATGTGTCTTCACAGTTGGACTTATACATTGTAAAGTGGAGTTGCTGAAAGAAATTTATGAATGTTCATATATGACGTCATGCAAAGCAGTCATATCTTTAAGATAAGTTGTGCTCTGGTGGTTAGCTAATGTCATAATCAAGGTATGGACAGTCAATGGAATATATTTGTTGTGACAAGATGGGTGCTTGTTGATGACACACAGTTATTCCTTATTATGTTGTTATACAGAGCAGTGAATTAGATTTAGTTTGATGTTCAGTCAGTGGCTACAGCACAGGCATATTGCAGAGATCAAACAGGCTATGTGAGAATGTGGCATACATCTAGTAGATATTTATTAAGGAATTGTATACAGCATGCCACTTGTGAGACATTTAAAACACAACAGAAATATTATAACAGAAATGTGATTGGGATAAATCATTTTCAATTATGTACAGTTGAAAAACAGTCTGCATCAAAATAAAAATAAGTCTGTTTTTCTTAACATTGAGTCTTGCTTGTTGTTTTCCCATTACACTTACCATTTATCTGCATCGTCTTTGATGACTTGGCAGGGTGCGGGCACTACAACGTCAGAGTCTGGCATTTTAAAGTGTGCGCCTGAGAGTTTCCTGAGCCAGCGAGAGTGTAATAAGTCTACAGTTGCAAGGCTTACAGTGAAGTGGGCAAGTAAACTGTCAGCCCCAATGGAATTAGAGGGACACACTGAATATATGAAGAACGGAAGGGTAGCACTGACAGTCAGTTAGCATAATGTGAGCTTGTAGAAGAGAAATGTCATCTTAGGTATATGAAGTATTGTAACACCCCATGTTTGAAATGGTTTGAAATGCACAAATTAGTTTTGATTTAATACTTATTATTGATTTAATTTATTATTCAAAATAGTTATAAATGGCAAGTTAAGGATTTCATACAACATTATTCACATCTCGCATTGACACACCGGTGCACAAACAAACACACTCAAACGGTTTAATGAACACATTCATATTTACTTCATCTCTCTGTGCATCTCTAGTTTATTCCCTTTTTACAAATTTTACTCACTTCCTTTTCTCGCACTTCTAGAACCTTTTGCTTGATCTGCCCTTTCCCATGTAAACCACTGTAACTCTCTCTCCTTCCCTCTGCGTAGCTGTCTATATGGGGAAGCAAAGGATGAAAACTGTACCAGTTTGTATTGTTTGCATTAATGTGTGTGCGTGTGTGTGCGCGCCTGTGTGTGTGTGTGTGTGTGTGTGTTTGTTGTTTCTTAGTATTGGCAGCAGGTTTTTACTTTTTACTTTACAAATCATTGCATCTATGCAGAGCATTGTATTCCCCGGAAGAAGTTAACATTCTTCTGTAACCTTTTCTTTCTATTACCGTTCCATTCTTATGAAAATGCAGATAGCTGACCTTTTGAGCCACTAAATATGCACTACAATAGAAATGATGATGCATTTTAAAGTAGTCACCATGGGGGCCTGCCAGTATAGCTTTATTTAAATAGAGATTGGGAAGACATGTTTTGTTATACAATTGGTTGTTAGAGTTAATCAAGTCGGAATCATCTCTGTGTTAATATAAATAAAACACGTTTTACAAAACGAAACACAGTGTTGCAGAATTTTGAATTTATATTAAACCAACACCTTGATGTTCTTTAGTATGCCAAGAAACTTAAATGGGATTTACTGGATACACATTGAGAAACAAAAACGCATTCACTGTGAAGAGCTTCAAGTTACTCATAATTCATCATTCTCTTCCTCCGGCCAAAACCTTCAGATCCCACATCAGTAGATAAGTAGCTGGAGTCCCTCAAAGCTGATGAGCGACTCAGGAAATCTGCTAGTCTGTGAGTGACACAGGTTGCCATGTTACAACTCCGTCTAAGAAAGATAAATGTGCAGATAGGTGAAATATACAGTATTTAAGGTTTAAATGCAGAAAAGAAACAGTCCTTTTGGAGGTTGTGGACCAACTAGACAGACTACTTTTAAATTCAGATTAAAAACATTTCTATGTGTTCCTGATTGTTATTTTTTGTCATTTAATTTCTCTTATTATAGTTTCTTATGTCATTCTAATTATTATATTTATTGCTTGCCTTATGTAAAGCACATTTAATTGCATGATATGAAATGTCCTATGCAAATACATTTTACTTGACTAGACTTCTACAAGACAGGTTAAAGATGTTTCTGAAGCAAAAATCATAATTGTAGAAATTGTTGTTATTGTGCATGGTAGAGCGTTGGTATATGAACACCATCATGACATAATTGTAACTATAAAATGTATTTATCTATGCAATAAAACATTTTTTTAAAGTTATCTCCTTTGAACTTATTTTTTCTAGTCTATATAAAACAACACATAACCAAATCTTAGGTTGTACAAAGTATAGAATGCATTATATTTACAGGAATTTTTTATTGCTTTAGTCAGATAATTTTTTTGCGTCTGAAAATGTATAGTTACCAATATCGAATTACTAACTCCTATTACACAAATACCTTTCTTCTACATCAAAAACAAAACAATCAACATACACTCACCTTTTCCTTCCAATAGCATTGCCCAGGGTTTGGGAAAATCCAACATATGGCTGAATCCCAGAAGCCGTTCTCGTGCTAGATGGGAGTAGGGGAATGGTCAGGTCTGCTTCAACCTCCTTGAAGCCAGGCTCTATTATGGCACACACAAGAAGAGCACAGCAAATCGCCAGACATCCATGGGACAGCATCTAGAGGATGACACGGTCAAAAAAACATTTTACATTTTTGAAGATGATAAAAACTGTAAATAATGAATTGTCAAACTAATGTAATACTTATTCTAATATTTCAAACTACCCATTTATAGCTAACGTTTATTTTTTTTTACCTTTGAGCAGTACTTGGTCTTGTAACTGTCTTGTAAATGAGTTCACTTTGCATGAATTCGTTTTTTATATGGATGTTCTACCTCATTCTGGAAGGGATGAGGTCATGTCCCTCTCCCTGCAGCCCACACCAATTTTACGTTTAAACCCCTTTCGCTGGGCTCTTGGTATTAATGTTACATGGCATATGTGCTTTTGGGTTTACACAGCTCAGGGAGCATGGTGCAGAGTACTAATACATACTCCCATTTGGTGCACAAGTACAACACTTTTGTAAATCTGGAAATATTTTGGATTCACAACAATTTAACAAACAGAACAGATTAGCAAATCACAAGATGTACAGTCTCTGTCATACTGTTAGATCTACTGTGGCTTAGCTCTCATATCTGAGCATTGTACCACTAGAGGGCAACATAAACCTGCTCACATTACGTAAGGACCTGAAAGGGATCTGCAATGTGTTGACAGCATTCTATTTCTCATGCTACCACTAAACCATATGTTTATTACTCAAACTCACAACAAACAACCTAGAGTTTAAATTCAACCAAAGAACCAGTGCCCAATGCTAATTAACAAAATATGCAAAACAAATAATTTACAGATTTTCTAAATTATATTTTCGATACATATACAGTATTTGGTCGAGATGTTATTTTAATTAGACATGAAATAAGAATGAGTTAAAAAATATTATGTAGGCCTTGTAATCACACAATGTTGGTATAAAAGACATACACCTATGTATGGTCTATGGTGCAGTCGGAAATAATGCATATAGATAGAATTGTATGCTCAGAAAAAGCTAATTATTTTCATAACCATATAGGCCTATATGCAGACAATTAATACTAAAGGTAAGTAATAATGTGAGTGTCACTGTTCATGATGAAATCTACAAAGACTATATCAAAGCATGTTAGGATGCACTCTACCAAGCTATATTACTCCGATCTCATCGACAAGGGCAAAACTAATCCTAGAAAGTTATTCAACACAATCAACAAATTGCTGTGTCTACTGGATAACTCCTCCCTCTTGGGGTCTACAGACACCTGCACCAGGTTCCTGGATTTTTCCAATCGAAAGTGGTAGCTATCCATGACCAGCTCCAGCCTTCAAGCATGCCAGCTATATCCACTGCTTGCTGTATCCACTAAAATGCCCCTTCCTGTTGCAAGCCTATTGATGTTGCGTTTATCTCCGTTCAAGGTCACTCATCTACCTGCACAGTTGACCCTATGCCTGTCTCCCTAGTCAAGACCTGTCTGCCCACTGTGCCCCCTCATTGTTAACATTGTAAACACCTCCACCAGGACTGGCTCTGTCCCTCCAGAGCTTAAGATGCCTGTGGTCGCCCCTATCCTCATAAAGCAGGGTTTGGACTCGGAGGCCCTAAAACATTATCTACCTATTTTCAACCTTTTTTACCTAAGCAAAATCCTAGAGCACGCTGTTGCTGCTCAACTGTAGTCCCATAGGTCCCATCATGAGTTGTATGAACCAATGCAATCTGGGTTCCAGGCCAAACACAGCACAGAAACGGCTCTGGTCAAGGTCATCAATAATCTTTTCCTGGCAGCTGACTCCGGCAACCTAACTGTTGATCCTTTTTGAGTTCTCAGCAGTCTTTGATACCTTCTGTCACAACATCCTCCTGGACCGCCTGGATCGGCTTCTGGGCATCACTGGCACTGCCCATGCATGGTTCAGGTTGTATATATCTGGCAGGTACCATCGGGTGGCTCTAGGCAAGGCCCAGTCCACCCATGCGCCAGTCTGCCAGGCTGTACCGCAGAGTTTGGTCTTGGGGCCTATCATATTCATACATGCTTCCTCTGGGACGAATAATTAGAAAACATGGACTCAATTTCCACTGCTATGCAGACGACACCTTGCTCTACATACATACCAGACCAAACACAAACCTGCCTTGGAAATCTTGGACGTCCCAAAATATTTTGAAGCTCAATAGTAGCAAGACTGAGCTGATGATTGTGGCTCCTCAAGCTCTGCTCAGAAAGGTTGGTGGTGTGGTCCTCAAAATGGATGGCTCCTCTATCTGCTCCTCTGCCAAGGTCAGAAATCTCGGTGTGGTCTTGGATTGAATCCTCTCCATGGAACCTCACATAAAAGCTGTCACCAAGTCTGCCTTCTTCCACCTGAGACTCATCTCCAGATTCAGACCATTAATAACAGACGCAGTTGCTGAAACTTTAATTCATGCTTTTGTCACCTCACCCCTGGATTACTGCAATTGTGTCCTATTCAGGCGTCAAATAAAGCCCTGGATAGGCTCCAGTATGTACAGAATTCAGCTGCAAGGATTCTAACTCACTCTAAACACTGGCAATATATCACTCCCACTCTTCTGCATCCTTGGCTCCAATTCAAGTCTTGCATTTCCATCAAAATTTTACTTCTCACTTATAAATCTCTACATGGACTAGCCCCTTCCTACCTATCTGACCTCCTCCAACCCTACACGCCTTCTCGTACCCTCCACTCCTCTGACTCTGGTCTCCTCACCACTCGCAAAACCAGACTCAACGCCATGGGGACAGAGCGTTCAGTGCTGCTGCTCCGATTCTCTGGAATTCCCTTCCCCCTGCGATTCGGTACCCATACTCCATGAACATTTTTAAATCCCGCCTGAAAACCCACTTGTTTTCCTTAGCTTACCCCTAGTTTGTTCTTAGATTTTTTAATATATATATTTTTGATGTTCCCTGCCTCAAAACCGTTGTCTGTCATTTAAAATATTCCACAATTTTTGTATGTATTTGTATATATTGTTTCTATATTATATGCCGTGTGCGGTGACCTTGGGTGTCTAGAGAAGCGCCTATAAATTAAATGTACAATTATTACTATTATTATTATGAAAAGTGAAACCAAACCGTGCTAGACTAGGCGGTAGACCATGGCATGAGTACCGGTGAATGGAGGTCAACGCAGACAGAGTGCGCGTGTGTTTGAGCGATGAGAGTGAGGGGAGAGGGAGTACAGAGAGCGAGCCAGCCGCCTTCAAACATGGCGTCTTCAGAAGAAAATGACTAAAAATATTTAAACGAGGCCTACTTTCTTGAAATGACTTTGTTCTATTTGACTGCAATTATCGTTTGCAGACGTCGTGGACGACAATAACACCGTTTTTTTAATTTCTAATGAAAAGAGCAAAAAAAATGTGGAGCTAGCTTAGAAAATAGCAACCCAGTTTTATTTTGATGCGTCGACAGGGCCAGCTAGCATCTGCTAGCCTAACAATTTTTGGGGTGGTACGATTTTGCATGCACAAAATCACGCTTTTGGGGATTTTGGCTTATTTTTAATAATAATTCGTTGCAGTGAATGCAATCTATACATAGTAATTCTAAACGTTAAAACGTGGTTACAGCTCTGTAGTTAAAGTAAAGAAAGGGGAGGAGATAACGAAGCTAGCTAGCTTTGCGGGAAAGGACGCGCTGTGATCAAATGTTGATTATCTGTTCATGCTTTACCAGCGAAATAAGAAGCAGCATAGCAATCATGATATGATTGTGCATAATTTCGCGACAAGTTTGCAATTGTGGAAATGATAAATGGGGAATTAGCACAAAAGGAGAGTGATTTTGGAGGTGGTTGGCGTACACCCCTAGACCCCCCTCGTTTTCATCCAGTTTTCTCCTCCCCTCCATTTCTCTTTCAATATGCTGTTTTTCACTCCTGAAGACATGCTTATGAAACTGGGGAAATAACGAAAAATCAAGAACGAGGAAGACGGACTTTCCTATAACCTGTTACAATTCCGGCTCCTCGTTGCTTTCCATAAATCTCATAAATGGATAGAAATTACCCGGGAGCAGGGTTCGGTGATTTAGGCGCAGGGGCAGGATGGAGTTACGAGAGATCTGCGAAAGCAAGGTATGCATTCGGTTCAGACAATGCTTTTCATCCACCAAAGGCATTATTGCATGATGTGCAAACACGCTAGCCAATTGAGACTAATATGACAAAAGATATACAAATTACAATTTAACGTGTTTAACTGTCATACAGGTTGCGACTTGGTAATAATATTATAAACTGATCAAGCAGTGTGTTTCGTGGGGGTGGGCGGGGTGGGGGAAAAGAGGCTCTTGAAATGAATGGAATGTGATTGACAGACCTTATCCTTGGTTTAGGTAGACTGGGAGGGATGAAAGAGAGCAGAGGGGGTGGGAGCATCATGTCTCGAGCATCTATGGGAATTATTGTCCCCTTTGTACTGGCCTGTCACATTTTATAGACCATACATTTTAACGCGCAGAATATGCAGACGCAATGTATCGACTGACAAGGAACATTGTATCACGCAAAAAAAATTACCATTTTCGTAGACATTACGTTCTTGTTACAAATGTGTAGCAAATTTTTCCTGCGACTGAAAATCACCTTAGAATGTTTTTATTATATCGGCATATTGCTTACCATATGATTGTGATTGTACTGGCATTTAAACATAATTAGTTTAATGAATCTGGGTAAAGAATATAGGGGTTTGTATATGCCAATAACATATTTGTGGCAGTTGTGATTTTTTTTTATCTTTGCGGAATGGGTTTTCCATATACCTTTTCAGCTGGTCATTAACATTTGAACAAAATATAGGACGTTAGCTAACAAGAGGTAGCTGTACCTTGCGTTGCGTTTTTGTTGAAGCCAGAAATGGCATAGGAACTAGTTCTCTGCCCGATTTGAACAATGGCTCACATTTTCCGATTTTCTTTGTCAATTGCAAATTTGTTGGGATTTCAGCTGCTATATCAACAGTAGCATAGCCAGGCCGACCTCACTCGGAAATAAGCTAGCATGCATTATGAGCTGTGCCAGATATAACAAACATAACAGGACTATTGTCTAGCCAGACGTTAATGCATTGTGCAGTATTATATTTGTAAAAGAAGTACCTACCTATTACTAATCGGTTTTTTATTTTTATTATATAAATTATTATGCAATGAAATATAATTTGTATTGTATTTGAAATCCATAACCAATGATATCGGCTAGCCATAATTGATCCACTGCTAGATAGCTTGCTACTGCAACTACAGCCATCCTGCAGCTTTTTGAAAAACTTGGGATGTGCATTATGCAAAGTTTACATATTTTATTGCATTTGTTGTTAGGTTTATATTTTTATTCCATTTAGCATGATATCAATAGCTTTAAAATATTATTAATCAGTTTGAATGATGCTTTGCCATAGTAACTAATCTGTCACACCTGTATCTCACCATTATTCATATTTTTACATTTTAAATGTAATGTGTGTACATTAGCATTTTCCCCAAAATATAAAAAGGTAATTTTTTAGAGAAAAAACGAGGTTTATGCAAACGAGCAATGTTATTGTTTAATGAATAACACTACAATGTGAATATTCCCCGTATTCCCAGCCTGGTGTATGGGAGCTCAAGAACATCCCACCCAGAGTCCGAGCTCCTCCACAGACAAGCTTATGCCACCCCCCACCCTCTGCAGGGCTATGCGACCAATCACCACCCAGGGAGCTCTGGCCAGGGCGGGGCTTGGGGAGCAGCTGGACGGAGTTTGGGTGAGCTATACGTCACACATCTTAAGCATAGTAATAATAATAAGGGACTCATGCGTTGGCATGAATAGTAGGGTAAACGTCCCTATTAAGGCCACCAAATCCACGTTTCAGAAATGTTCAAGGAATACTGCCCCAATTTAAGTGAAACCATTTTAGTTCAAATTAAAGTCTAATGTAATTTGAAGTGTCAATAATTCATTTATACCAATTTCTAATATTTTTATTGTTTAATTTGTAAAAAATGTATTACCTAATGTACCCTTTAAGCCCACGGTTGTTCCATATAAGCCCACTTCATGATTGGTTGATAAATTAATATATATGTATGTTTAAAAATCATAGCAATACAAACTTGTTCTATTCAAATCTGTTATCTCATTGCTCTATAGCCATTTTCATTTTGTCTCCACTCCTATGACCTGTAAATGGCATTTGAAATAGGTGTGACCAGCCTTTTTGCTGTGTCGTCAGTGCAGAAAAAGTTGATCTTGAAACGTCTTCTTTGAAGTGTAGCCAAAAAAAAACAATTACAAACAAAATCAAAATTATGGTGGTAATTACTCTTAAATCTGAAATATTTCAATATGTGTTATAATTTTGTCTATCACTATCCTACTGTGTGCCGTTTTCATTTGAAATTGCCCCAAATGTCTGGTCCAGCCAGCTTGTTGAAAATACAGATGTTTTTATTAAGATTTCTGAAGACAGCTGCCTGAAAGAAAAACAGTTTGCAGGTTCAATTCTCATGTTCTAAGGATAGTATATGAGTTAATTTCAAGATTTACGATTGAACAATAACTTTATTTAGTTTTCAAATGTTAATCACAATTAGGCTATTAGTGTCTAGTTTCTGCCCGTGTCGTGGGTGTCTTTGCTTGCCAGTTTTATACTAACACATCCTTGATAGCTTTCATCTTGTTTTTGTACAGATTTTCAATACCTTCATGATTTCACACATAGATTGGTCCGAGTCTCTTCTGATTCTGTCATGCATGGGCATGAACTGTAGGTCTTTCTCATCTGAAAAGTAAAGATTAAAACATTACTGTTAACATTAGGATAGAATATAGATGGGCATTAGCCAGAAATAATTGACTCATGCAATATCACTGATACAAAAAAATGGGTATTAATATCTGAATTATGGAGCTAATTCCTAAGGTGAGGTCAAAATTAGGGAGGAAAATGGTTCTAAGGTTAAAAGAGATAAATCCCCATTGAAACACAGTCAATTGGATCTTAATGGGAGCATGTGGGCTTACAGGGAGCATCAGTGAATTTATTCTTAAAAGACAGAATATCTGATTCTATGCAAATGACATAAAAAATAACTATATTAAATACATCTATATATGTACACTAGCATACGATGAACATTAGAAATTGACCATGCAGAAAAGTAGTTAGCTAGTCATTTACATCCACACCACAGTGTGATTTCTTTGTTAGCGCCCCCTTTAAGCCCACCAGGGAAACATTTTATTTAAAAAAGAAATAAAGATAAACATAGACATGTATTGTCTTTTTAACAGTATAATAATCTAAACTACATACAAACATATAAACTATACCATACATTATGGCATTGCAACAAACCATACTAAGCAGCTACTGTATTCATTCAGAATCCAGAATTATATTTCAAGTAATATTCTAACAGATGTCTTATTCAAAACATTAATCACTTAAAATTTGAGAGCAAATTAATACTTACCATAAACAGGAGTAGAAATGTGCAAGTAAAGTTTTCTTCTGCAACTTCTGGTATCAGCAGGCACATGTTTCACATTTTCTTCAATAACTCAATATTGCCAAATCTGACTGACTTCCAATAAGTTTAATTTATATAACAAGCAGCTTCAAAGGAAGAAATTTCACAGAGGAAATTAAAAGGTCATATTTTTTTTATTTGACTCAGAAGTTGCAAGTGGGCTTTCTGTGTGGAGTTTGCATGTTCTCCCCGTGTTTGTGTGGGTTTTGTCCGGGTACTTCGGTTTCCTCCCACCATCAAAAAACAGCGCATCCTCCTACAAGTGCCCTGTCCAGTCACTGCCAATTCAACTGGAGTCGGTCTGTGTATCCTATGTGTGTGAGCAAGTCTGTCGTATTATGTTGGATGAGCAAGTCTGGCACAAATTGGCTGCCGTGGTATCACTCAGGCTGAGTGTTGTGGTTGATAGCTGTCGGTCCATTCGTTGTGTGTTCTGTGGTATTAATTGGCAACCAATTTGTGTAAAGCGCTTTGAGTATCTAGAAAAGCGCTAAAAACTCAATAAAATGAATTATTATTATTATTATTATTATTATATGGTACGTGGGCTTAGTAGGGGCATTTTCATTTACCCTACTTTATTTGTTTCCTTTGGCAAATGTATGCTCCTATATTGTCGTTTAGTAATTATAATGGAATTGAGGAATTGTTATTTTAGACTAGGTGTGAATCATTGTGTTTTTATATTGACAAAATCGAATGTTTCCACACCCATACACTCCAATTATGTATTTGCCTCTAATAAACATGTGAACTCTTTTATGTGTTTGTTTAGGTCTTTCTGGACTCTTTGACACCGGCTTGCATCATGCCAGCCCTTCTGGTCCCGATGCCTCTGTCATGAATCTGATCTCTGCTTTGGAGTCAAGGGGTCCACAGCCTCCCCCCTCTGCCTCCTCCCTTCTTTCTCAGTTCCGCACACCCTCCTGGCAGACAGGTAGGGCTTAGGATGAGACAGAACATGACATTTAGAACGTGCAATAGCCAGTATAACATTCAGTCTCGCATGTTTTTCTTTGTTGTAATTCTGTTGGTCACCCTACAACGTGCATTATTTTGTGTGATCTAATACTGTCGGAATCACAGATTTTGGGAACAATTTTTTATTTTCTTTATTGAGACATTCCCAGTCCCCATTTTTGCCAAGTTAAATTTGATCTAATATTTCTGTTTTGCTAGATGTAATATTTAGTCAAGTATATTACCCCTCAAAATAACATGATCTAATTCATGCTAATGTTCTCTTTGATTACCTGTGTTACAGATAGATGTTAGTGGTAATTGTAACAATAGAAAGCAACCAATTATTTCATCTCAATGTTCAAAGATGCCTTTCAAATGATCAACGTACATGATATAATGCAGCAATATGCTTTGTATTTCTTTGAAAAAGGGAATCCCCATGGGCATACCCTTGCAGATATATGAAGAACTTAGCCCATTGCAAATAACAAAGCAATGCGTTTTTTCGTCAAGCCATTGAATCATGTTATTTTTGTCCACTGAAAAAAAAAATCTGTTTTAATTGGCTGTAAAGCAGCAGTCGCAAATTCATGAACAGTCAAGGCCATTATCAGACAGTGATCTTCAATTGAACCATTAATACTTAAAGGGATTGGATTTATGGTTTAGCAGACTACAAGACATTTGGTTAACATGGTAAATGTACAAAGAGAGCTTGTCACATGCCAGTAACTCTGGCAAAACAAGATGGAAAGGACTGTTCTGTTTTGTTTATAAAATGCTTTTTTTTTTGTTTTTTTTTGTGAAATTTTTTTATAATGTTTTAGATATACATGACAACTGGCAAAAGATCAGTATTTTATGGTAATTATATTCTAATCTATTAAAATATGTCTGGGCCAGTTTAGATAACAGCCAGGACATTTCTAAGGGAGACTGTCTGGATGTGCCCTTTCTCTGTCCCATTTGATAGATTACATGAGTGTTTTGAGTAATTATAATTTAAATGTTTTTTCTGCAGCAATGCATACGCCCGCTCCGGCTGAGCTGTTCATCTCGGGTGCCCTCCCCGGCTCTGGCTCCTTCCCCTCCTCCTCGGCCCTCTCGGCCTATCAGCACCCAGCCTCCTTCTCTAGCCGCTCTTTCTCCACTGTTGCCCCCTCCCTCTCCCTCCAAGACACGCCCACCTTTAGCCCCACCTCCAACGGCCTGCTCTCCCCTCACGACCCCCTGCTTCACATCAAGGCTCCCTCCCAGTCTGGCCTGGGCTTTGACCGGCTCCTGTCCTCCCAGGGAGCCGCCGCCTACCGGGGGGCCCAGGACCCCACGGGCGCCTCGTCCGCCCAGGCCTCTTCGGCCCGCCACCTGCAGTCGCACCAGTTCAACCTGCTGTCATCCCAGCTGCAGGACCAGTCGTCCCAGCTGTACAACGCCTCCGTGTTCTCCTCGGCTCAGGCCCAGGCGCAGGCCAACGCCGTGCAGGAGCGGGCTGTGCCCCGGCAGGACAGCGTCATCAAGCACTACCAGCGGCCCAGTCCGGCCCAGTCCCAGCTCTCCTCCTCTGCAGCGGCGCACTCCCTTCAGCATTATCTGAGCTGTGGGGGAGCAGGCTACCAGCAGATCGCTAGCCACCACCGGCATGCCGGCCTTTCCTGTAGCCCACTTGGGGAGCAGAGCCCGTCCTCAGACCTCAAGCCTGCCCCGCGCACCGAGCAGTACCGGCCTATCATCCAGCCCCCCTACACTTCATCCTCTTCCTCGTCCACAGCGGCGGGAAAGGGCGGCAAGAGCAGCTCCAGCAGCGGCTACTCCTCGGCCAGCTCGGCTTCCTCCTCTCGAACCCCCCACACTCCACCCTCGGCCTCTTCCACTTCCTCATCCTCCTCCTCATCCTCGGCCTCAGGGGCCCACCCCTCCAACCCCAGCTCCACCTCTGCCCCCTCCAGACAACAGCCTCCCCCCCAGCCGGCGCCCCCTCCTCCAGCTCCCCAGCAGCCCCCAGCCACCTCGGCCACTCCCACCCCACAGTCGCTGTCAAAGTCCTGCCTATCTGGCTATGGCTCTCCGGTGCCTCCAGTGAAGACTCCCACAGCTGTCCTGACAGGCCAAACCCCTCCGCAGCAGCAGGCCCAGTCCTATTCCCCCAGCCAGCCCTCTGCCTCCCACATCTCCCAGTCGTATGGGGGCTTCAGCTCCCCACAGGCCCAGGACCTGAGTTCCGCTCCTGGAGGCAAAGGCTATGGCAATCTAGGACGGAGCCAGTCCTACTCATCTGATGTCTACGGAGTGGACTCTGCCTATGGCTCGCTCCCATCCTCCCTGGGTGGAGCTGGTAGCCCGTCGCTAGGCTACGGGGCTCCGGGACACTCCCCTGCCCTGTTGAGGTCCGGCGGTTCGTCCGGCGCAGGGGCTTCTGGAGGAGGTAGCAACAGCAACGCAGGAAGTGGGAACACAAGTTCTGGGGGAGGTGCTGGAAGTGGTTTGGCCAATGAACGAGGAGGAGGAGGAGGTAGTGGTGGAGCATCATACCACATGCCTGACTCCAGCCCTTCCCCCTCTGCCAACTCGGGGATCATCCGACCTGGAATGCACTCTCCAGCGCCTGCCTGTCCCACACAGTCCCCTGGAGGTGCCGGCTCAAACAAGTACATCTCCTCCGTCCTCTCCCCCACCTTCATGGCCTCCCCCCAGGGATATCCGGACAGCCGAGGTGCGCGTTCCCAGTCCCAGCCCTTCCACCCTGCCGCCTCTTCCAAAACAAAGTCTGACCCTACCATGCTGGGAGTGGGCTCCCAGAGGTCACAGGAGGAGGTGGACGAGGAGGACGACTTCCTCATCCAGCACCTCCTCCAGGCCCAGGCCAGTCCCTCGCCCCAGGCCTCTCACCACCACTCCCAGCAGCAAGCCCAACAGTCGGCCCAGCAGCAGCAGCCCCAGCCGGTGGCCTCCACGGCCAACCCCGACAAAGGGATGTCCTACGATATGGGGAAAAGTTCTGAAGAGCGCTACCACCTCCAGAGTGTAATTCGCACCCACAGTGCCACTTCTAATGCTGGAGTGGTTGGAGCAGGGTCGGCCGGAGCTGGTCTGGACAATCAGTTGGAAATGTCTTTAAAGAAGCAGCAGCAGCAACAACACCAACAACAACAGCAGCATCAACAGCAACAGAGAAACGACAGGTCGGTGGGAAGCAGCAGGAGTAGCGGGAGCCAGGGTGGGACCGAGCAAGCGCTCCCTCACCTCCATCACCATGACAACCTGGGCTCGGTGGTGCACTACGGCCGCGGCGACCCGTACTCCCAGCACCCGCTGGCTGCCCAGCACGGCTCCCTCCCTCAGCACGTGGCCTCCCACTCTCACCTGCAGTCCCATGGCCAGATGGAGCTCCAGAAGAAGCCCCAGGAGCACGCCGACATGGCCTACCCGCCGCGGAAGACTCCGGAGGTCCAGCAGCATTCCCAGTCCCAGTCCCTCATGGACTCCCCCACTGACCAGTCCCGCCAGCCGCCGCACCTGCTCCAGTCTGTGCTGTCGCATACCACCCGCAACAAGATGGAGCCCCACCAACAACACCATAAGATGGAGTCCCATCAGCACCACAAGATGGATTCCCATCCACCACACCTGAAGATTGACTCTCATCAGCAGCACCATAAAATGGAGTCCCATCAGCAACCCCATCATAAGATGGAGCCCCACCAACAGCACCACAAGATGGACTCCCACCAACACCACAAGATGGACTCTCATCAGCAGCATCACAAGATGGAGTCCCATCAGCAGCAGCACTCTGTCAGCCAACAGCAAGCTATGCTGGAGGGCGCTGGAGGCCGGATGGCCTCCGGCAAGCACCAGTCCCAGGCTCAGCAGACTCAAGCCTCTCAGCTCCAGCTCCAGCTGCAGTCTCAGGCTATGGAGGCTGCCGCCGCTCACTACAACCACGGGCCTCCACCCCCCCAGCAGCAGCAGGACCCGAGCCACGGCAAGCAGAGCTCCGTGGTCTCCCCCTTGGACATGCTGGAGCGCTCTCTCTCCCAGACCTCCAACTCCCACCGAGGGGGTGCTGAGGAGCAACGCGGCTCCTCCAGAGGAAGTGGAGGAGGAGGAGGGAGAGGTGCAGGAGGCAGTGACCGCCACAGACAGCAGCAGCAGCAGCAGCAGCAGGAGCAGCAGCAACAACGGAGGCAGCATCCGTCCCATCACCAGACGCAGCAGTCTCACCTCCCCCAGCACGACGCCTCCGAGCTGCACTCGTTCCTGTCAGAGCCCGACATGGGTCTTTCTGCCGCTGCTCACATGCATCACCTGGCCCAGCACCACCCCCAGCAGCAGCACCCCAACGCCCACCACCAGCTCACCCACCCTCACCACCCCCACGCAGAGCCCCACTCCCAGCCCCAACAGCAGCAGCACTCCCACCACATGCCCCCACCCGCCACCTCCTCCCACCCCCAGCAGCAGGCTGACCCATCCCAGCTGACTTCCCAGCAGCAGGGCTCTGAGCAGCACCAGTTTGACCCGGTGGTCAGCCCCGAGGAGAAGGCGGTCCAGGGCCAGCAACAGAGCAACCGCTTTGTTCCACTGACCTCCATCTGCTTCCCAGACTCCCTGCTGCAGGACGAGGACCGCTCCTTCTTCCCGGGCATGGAAGACATGTTCTGCACCGAGGACTACAAGTCGAGCTGTGCCGGGGGCGGCGGACCGGCTCAGGAGGAGATGGGCGAGGGACAGGGAGGCCCAGACGACATGGGCTCTCTGAAGGCCAGTCAGAGTGGAGGAGGGGGTGGGGCAGGTGGCGGCTACGACCTGATGGGCCACCATGGAGGAGACCAAGGCTACGGCCAGTGGGAGTCAGGCAACAGTGCCATGCACCTGGACCTGGATTCCCTCAAGACCCACGAGCTGCCCTCCACCGTCAACACGGAGCAGCTTGGTCTGATCCAGTCTCAGGGTCCAGGTTTAGGTATGGGTGCTGCCGGACCAGGCCCTAATAACAACCCCGGAGGGAAACTCTCTGCCGGGCCAGGGGGACATGCAGCTGGCCCCGGCTCCGGAGGCCTCCAGTCGCCCATTTTCTGCTCCTCTCGCCCCAAGAAGCTCCTCAAGTCGAGCTCCTTCCATTTGCTGAAGGAGCGCCGAGACCCCAACAGCATGCCCAAGAAGAGCTATGCCCAAGAATACGACTTTGAGGATGACGAGGATAAAGCCGACCAGCCGGCCGACATTCGCCTCAACAGCCGGCGCATCCCAGACCTCCTGCCTGACCTTGTGTCCTCTTGTAGGAAGAGCGGCGGGGCCGGAGGCGGGGCTCTTAGCCCTCTCATGGGGGACCTGGACTTCTATCATTCTTCTGGCTACCCGTCCCTCGGCCCACCGCCCCTCCTGCCCCAGGACGGACCCAAGAAGAGGGGCCGCAAGCCCACCAAGCCGAAGCGAGAGGGCCCTCCCAGGCCCAGGGGCAGGCCTCGCATTCGCCCACTGCAGGAGCCCCCCACCCCCCGGGGCATGCTGGGCGACCCGAGCGGAACCGGAGGCTACGGCATGGACGGCCGTAGAGGCCGCGGCCGTGGAGGACGAGGGCGGGGAGGGAAGAGGGAGGACATGTACATGGAGATGGGTGGCAAGGACCCCATGCACCACCAGCACCACCTCCTCCATCAGCAGGAGCTTCATCAGCAGGCTCCTCAGCAGCACCACGAGCCCATACCACCTCTGAAGGTGAGGAGCTCCGCCAGTATAGCTAAGTTATAATAGCACAGCGTTTCACTGTGTTCACTGATGGAGATAGTGGTGGTGACTCCAAAAGTCACAGTTCTTTTGTAAAAAAAACAACAACAAAAACGGATAATAGTGATTTTAATAATGATCATAATGATTTTACGACTATTGAGTTGTCTGAATGGGAAATGCATTTCAAGCACGTTAACGAGGGCCCCGATAAGAGTGTGCAGCTGTAAAAACAAGGTTTGCATGCGTTTAAATGTGCTTGGTGTTTCAAAACAAAACAGGTTGACCAAATATCCAGCCATATTCAGTAAGCTGTTATGGTTGAGAGAAATCTAAAAATTATAGCCTTTTAAACAGTAATGTTTGGAAATAATAATAATATTAGCTAACAATGGGGGTATTTTCATAAATTCCAGGTGGTGTTCCATTGACAGTCTTCATATTGTCGATATTTTGTTTCAGATCAAGCTTCCGATTGGCACCATGTCCTCTTCTGACTCCCTGCTGAGGACCGACTCTCTGTCTGGTACCGACCCCGCTCTGTCAGACGGCTCGGTTGGGTCGGCCCCCTCGCTTGGGCTGAGCCCTGGACCCCCTAGTGGGGCAGAGAGCAACCGCACCCAGGACAAGACCAAGCAGAAGAACCAGATGATGGGCGAGGGAGTGGACGGAGAGGTGATGGTAGCCAGCCTTTCAGATTATGTAAAGCAAAGAGGCCATGTAAAACCTTGACCCGTGCACATTTGCTTAGACTGTTTAGTGTGTTAGACGCTGTCTATTTAGTTGTTGATTGAACATCCACGTCACAAAGTGCATTCATTAAAAAAAATTGCAAAAATTCTAATTTTTGTCCTTTTGTCTTTTGCTTTCTTTCTGTTTGTTTGTTCTTTATCTGTCCATACCTTTCAGGACGAGGACAAGGACTCCGAGTCAAAGGCCGGTTTCATGACCTCCTTCCTGGACTTCCTCAAGACGGGCAAGCGACCTCCTGGATTGGACCTACCTCCAGGAATGGAAGCCGGCAACGGGGAAACCTCCCTGTGCAAAGCGGGTGGACTCCGGCCCTTGTCGCCGACCCCCACTTCCCTGCCCCCGCCACCGTCGTTTGGCGAGGCTGAAGGCAATGGGGGCCTGTCCCTGGGCGGCTGCCCCAGCCCCAAACGCCTGGAGGACGAGCTGAAAAGGAACCTGGAGACTCTGCCCTCCTTCTCATCTGACGAGGAGGACTCTGAGGGCAAGAACCAGGACCTCCAGAAGAGCATCTCCTCGGCCATATCAGCGCTGTACGACACCCCCCAGTTGGCGTCCGCTCTTCAGCCGACCATGCCTCCTCTGCCGCCCCCACAGCCTCAAGTCCCGGCCAACCAGGCCCCCCTCACCCCGACCTTGCAGCCCCCCACCCTCAGCCCCCAGCCCGCCTCGCACACACCTCTGGAGCAGCCCCGGTCCAGCGAGCCGGCTGTGCTGCAGCGAGAGGATGGGGAGATGGAAGACCAGGAGGAGGAGGAGGAAGAAGAAGAGGAAGAGGATGACGCTGAGAGGAAGATGGGAGGGTTGAGAGAGGAGGAGGAGGAAGAGGAGGAGGAGGATATGAAAGACATGGAGGAGGGCAAGCCAGAGTTGGAAACGCTGGGCGCACCCAAATTGGAAGGTAATGAGGCTTCAGAGGAGATGTCCTACAACGTCCCCTGCACATGTTTCCTGTCATGTCCCAGTTTTCTATAAATGTATTTTCTCCGCCTGTTATAATGAACTCTCTGTGTACTATTGGTCTTTTAAATAATTTTCCCTCAACTTACAAAATTGACCTTGAGAGAGAGAGGAAAGGTAGATTTTCATGATAGGTTTCATAGGAATTTCAAAATGATTAACCTTTGAACTTTAACCTTTTGATTACAGCTTCCTTCTCTGAGCCCAGCGCAGCTCCTGTGCTGAACTCGGCCCCTCCCTCCCCAGCTTCGTCGTGCTCCACCTCCCACTCCCCCTTGCCCCCTGTGCCTTCCCCGCTGCCCGCGCAGGAGGAACAGCCTCCCAAGTCCCAGTCCCTGTCCCGGACCCAGAGCCCCCTGGCTTTCTCTGCCCCCTCTCCTTCACCCCTGCCAACCATCGCCCTGCCCTCCACACCCCCACCGGCCTCCCCTCGGGCCCCAACTCCAACCCCCGTTCCAGACACGGTGTCCCCACAGCCCTCCCCAGAGGAGGAGGAGGAGGAGGAGGAGGCCCAGCCCTCTCCAGACCCCCCAGCCTCCAAGAGGATCACCCCCCTGCACCTGGCAGAGAAGCAGTCCGACGCTGCCATCGTGGGTGAGAGTGATGAAGACGAGAGCGAGAGCGGAGGGGAGGGCATCTTCCGGGAGAGGGACGAGTTTGTGGTGCGGGTGGAGGATATCCGAGCACTCAAGGTGAGTTTGCGCTTGTGTTGCACACTATACCGATTCACCTCTCATGATTTATTTCATGCACGTTTTATTTCTGGTGTTAACCCTGTTCTTAATGTGTACAGCTGGCGATGCAGACAGGTCGAGAGCCACCACCCATCTGGAGGGTGCAGAAGGCCTTGCTGCAGAAGTTCAGCCCTGAGATCAAAGACGGACAGAGGCAGTTCTGTGCCACTAGCAACGTGAGTCTTGGGGTCCGAGACCCTTCCTTTTCTAAGTGTTTCCCCCACAATCAATGGCTAAATAAACGCCTGGCTTTGTTCTGTCTGCAGTACCTGGGGTACTTTGGAGATGCGAAGCGGCGCTATCAGCGGCTCTACGTAAAGTTCCTGGAGAACGTCAACAAAAAGGACTATGTCCGCGTGTGTTCCCGACGGCCCTGGCACCGAGCCACGCCGGCACAGAGGTACCCGGTCCTAATGTCGTTACATGTCTGCCTTGACATACAAGGAGCATAGAAAGTAATGCTTGATCTGTTTTGGGGGGAATTTCAGGCTTTGTGTGAGAGGCTGTTCCATTACATTGAGTGCCGCCCATGATTTCTGATACATCTCACCACCTTGAAGAATGCTACGTAGTTTGTGCACCTTCCTTGTCTCAATCCTAAACTGAACTGGTTTTCTCCACAACAGACGACAGAGCCTCCCCCGAATGGCGTCCCCTCCGGCCATTCAGCCGACCGTGGCCAAGGCAGAGAAGGAGCCGCCTCCGAGGGAGCCCGCGCCGCGGGAGAGAACCAGGGCTAAGGAGCAGAGAGAGAAGGAGAAGATAGCCCCAGCTGCTGTGGTGAAACCCAAGGAGAAAGAAAAGAGGACCCCTCCACAGGAGAGGGCGGAGAAGCGGACGGCGGAAAGAGGGAAGGCCAAGGAGGAGAAGAAAGTCGTGGAGAGGAAGGAGAAAGAAAAGCCGGAGCCACCGAAGAAGTCCAAGCCGGCCAAGGAGAAGGCAGAGCCACCCCCGAAGAAGAGGAAGAAGTGGCTGAAGGAGGTGGCGTCGTCGTCCGACTCGGATTCCTCCGAGAGTGCTGCCAGCGAGGACGAATGTAGGACCTCATTGTGTAGCTTGAATCCTTGAAAAAAAAAAATTAAAAAAAAAAATTGCCTCCTATTCAGCCCCTCTGAAAATGGGTGCTGAGTCATTCGATTGCTTTTGAGTGTAGATTACAGTCAATTTGTCGGCTAATTCAGGCCGTCTGTTACGAGCAAGCTGCTGGTGTTCTTGATACGTCATTGCCCCAGCCCAGCCGCATTGCATCAGTACTCAAATCTCCCAGTCAACAAAACAGAGCATTTGCATCGTCATTTCCTTTTCATAGATTCCATGGCCTAAAATCGACAGGTCATAGCAAGTCGTGGTATTCTGAAGGTAGTGGTGCAGTAAACTGTATACCGGTCCATATAGGTATGTCTCTCAATTTGGTGTAATCTACTTTGTCAACCATGCAGCGCCAGTGAAAGGCGGCGTGAACAACCGAGCCATGAGGGAGATGTTCCGCAGCTACGTGGAGATGCTGGTGAGCACGGCCCTGGACCCAGACATGATCCAGGCACTAGAGGACACAGATGGTAAGGGACCACTGCCCACAGGTGTATGACTGAATAACAGCATTGAATTGAGGCATTTGTATTGTTTTTGTGATATGTCAGTTTAAAAACTATCCTGAAGATAATGTAATATTTACATTTGGTTAAATAAAAATGTTGTATGCATGAACGTATTTATTTCTGTATCTAAAAGTTTTGAGGTTTTAGGGTAATAGTTAACATATTTTGCATCCAAAGCAGTGGTAACACACTGACTTTAATACAGCACATCTATGTGTTACACACATACAACTGTGTTGCTTTAGGGATGGATTTGTTTTCCCAGAATGTTTTGACACACAGGGAACAGAAACCCACTCTGGAACTCACACAGGCTTTTAATGTTCACCAAGTGCATCAGAGAAAATGATAATGACTTGTTGATTTTTGATTGGTTCTTAGATGAGTTGTACCTCCCTCACATGAGGAAGATTGATGCCATCATCACCGAACAGAAGAGGAGGCTGATAAAGAGAGTCAACATGAGTACTCAGCACCAGGTAGGTCATCGTGTGTTTCTTTTGGTTCTAACCACTTTGGTTTATTTTGTTAAGCTGAATCAATTGTTTTTGCAATATTAGTCATGCATTTCTTTACAGTCATATAATAGCAGCTTTGTGCATGGAAAGAGATCAAGATCTTGATATCTTTTTACTGTTCAGTTAAAACAAATTGTTGATTGTTTTCCATTTCAAGGATAACCCATGTATTTACATTCCACATGTATAAATATCAACAAATGTCATCCCAAGGTTCCTGGAAACTTTAATTGGAATTTAAGTTCCTATTTACCAATTGGTCTATACTTGAGTGGTGTGGCTTGTGTTTTTGGACAGTTGATTTTTAGGTGCATGATGGTACTCCTCTGTAGGAGCGTATTTCTCACCCCCACCCTTGTCTTTTGCCCCTGGTTTGCCCCACACCTTGGCAGGAGGCCTTGCATGCCTACCCTCAGATGGCTGCAGACCCCTTGGACTCCGGAGCTGTGCGAGTACGGCTCAGCGGGGATGCCTACAACCGCAAGACCCTCAACAGAGTCAAGAAGACCCTTCCCAAGCCACAGGTAGGGGCTTTATGCGAGTAAGATGCAAGACTCTGTTTTGGATTGTGTATTTGGATTTGGATGTTGTGTTTCTGTCTGAAACTCGTTATTTCTTCTCTTTCAGGACCTTAAACTTTCAACAGAGTCCTGTCGGATCTACAGTCTCTACCACTCTCTGCATCACTATAAATACCACACCTTTTTGATCTGTAAAAAAGAGGTGAGTGCAATTTCCTTTTCTATACAGAAGAGAAAGCATTTCATCAGTGTCTTGTTGTTTAAAATGTTTATAGGGAGCATATAGTTTTATGTATGTATTTAGTGATGTCGACTAAAATGTTTTTGTTTTTTTATGTCTCTGTGATCAGACCAACACTATAGAGCAGGCAGCTGAGGACCCTGGGCAGGAGGAGGTGGTTCAACAGTGCATGGCCAACCAAAGCTGGCTGGACACGCTCTTCAACTCCTACATTGAACTACTCACACTCAGCACCAAGGCCTGAGATTAAAGAAGGAAAAAGAGGAAGCAAGTTATAAAAAAATAAAATAAAATTTAAAAAAAAGGGGGAAAGGCACTTGAGGCCCTCGAAGTAAGAGGGAGAACTTATTGTGTACAGCCCCTACCCCCAACACCCAGCCTGGCCCTACTTCAAGTTTTTTAGGTGTTCAGCCTAAGACGGAGTGTATTGGTGTGACTTTGGACTTTGACCTCTCACCGTACAACGCTCTATGACTGTAAAGAATTGAAATGTCTTCAAGGAGGACATCAGCAGTGCACCCCCGGTGAAGAGGACTAGGTAAAAGTTAAGTCACAGAGGAGAAATGTCACAGTGGAGATAACGTCCCAAGTCATAGTGGAATCACTGACATCATGTAACTGTTCATCGAGACAATGGTTCAGAGAGAAACTATTACCGTTTAGTTTTTACATAAATTATTTTTTGAAGAGACTTTAACATTAGTGGCCAGAGGGTGGGAATGCTTTTTAAACCAAGTGCAGTAAGTGGTGTGAATATGGACATGTCTGTGGGAAGGATACAACATAAACTGTTAATTAAATCTGCCCTTCCTCTCTGCTACAATAGGAGTAGCACTTGTGAGCTATGTGATAATATATACACATTTTTATTATTTATATAAGGAGGTTTTTAACAAAAACTCAGAAGCACTGGGACGCTGCCCTAACATTTTAAATAACATTTTTCACAAGTTAAAACAATTGTTCATCCACATATCTCAGCTTTCTTCCCTTTTTTCTTCTATTCAAAAAAAGTGGATAACAAGACCGAAAATCTAATTTCAAATACAGTATTGCTGTAGAAAGAAGAGAATGGGAAAGTATATTTACAACTTTAAAAACGGTAGTGTTTCAGTTCATTCATCAAAATTAAGCAGGTGAAAAGAAAAAATAAATACCAGTATCCATTTCCCCAATTGGGAGGATTATAAATAAGGAATATTATTAGCTATTTCGTTTTCATCTGTTTAATGTGTGTTCATACTATTGCTTATTTTGAAACAATGTAATTTTCCTTCGAAAGAAAGTCTCTCTGTAAATATTGTACAGTTCCTGACAAATTCTTTTTTTCTTCTGTACATTAACTCTCCTGTATTTGAGAAACAAATAAAAACCTGCAAAGAACAATTGCAACGTCATATTCTATTATCACTATATCACTGCGTTAACTACCCCGCCTAGTGGGTTGATTACGTAGCGAATTACAGATCTTGGAAAACGAAACTGAAGACCTGGTACTTCCCACGAAGCCGGAGAAAAGGTATTTCCTTGGTGATTTCGGTTATTTCAGATATCACCAGTTGTTCGATCACACCAGCAGCTGTCGATGACAATTCAACCACGAATATATTTTCAAGTTATTTTGACGCGGTTCAACCAAAATCAACAAACACTAGGACTTAGAACTCAGGAAAGACAAGACGTTCGGAGGTACGAGGTAATTTTATTACACATATATTGTTTTGTCAATTGGAGCGTTTCCTTTTTTATAAATAATTTTATTGCCATGTCAGCTAAGCTTTGTCAGTCATTGCTTTAGTGCGTGCAATAGTATAGCTCATGTTACTCGTAGATATATCTGGTTCGTGTTTGATATCCTTTAATATGTGACCTTTTGTATGTTAAGTAAAACCGTACCGCAGTTCATTTTACTTCTTGCTTCTTGAACTATAGATCGAATCAATGGTTTAAATTGATATTGCTGTTTGAGATTTACTGTTTGTAATGTTAAACCGTCTAATGTTGAGTTGCAAGTAAGGGAAACAGTGGCACCTACTGTATTGTGAAGTGATTGATTTAATTCTGGATGGTGTGTGGCAATGGTATAATTGTATACAAAATGTTAAAATACTGTGAAGTCTGCCTTTGCATAACTGACCAGTTACTCTACTTGTAAATTGTTGGTAGTTAGGCTAACTGAAGTTTCACTGCGCATTAAAAATTATGATAATGATATTTTAATCCTTTAGAAATGTCTCAATCAAAACCACTGATCATTCCTTGGCTACGGGACCAAATAAACAGTGGTCGGTACCCTGGGGTAACTTGGATGAATCGAGACAAAACCGAATTCTGTATCCCATGGAAACATGCTTTAAGGCAGGATTCTTCCAGTGATGATATTTTAATTTTCAAGGTAACTATTGTCTCTTCTCCCTTACTGGCACACATTTTTTTTAAATAACTGAATTTGTTTTTGATGCCATTGGAAACCTATCTCTTTGGTTCCTTCTGCAGGCCTGGGCTGAAGTGAGCAGAGACCGGGCCCAGGGTGACCCTTCAGTTTGGAAAAGGAACTTCCGTAGTGCACTCCGTGCAAAGGGCTTCAAGATGGTGTCAGACAGCAAGAACGATGCTGCTAACCCTCACAAAGTGTTCCGTTGGCCAGGAGAGATAACGTCAGGAGGTAATAAAATAATGAGACAAGCAACAACACTGCGCATCAACACCATTTTGTTCTACTGAATTATTTACTGTTGTCAGTTTACTTAACCACAATAGTGGTCAAAGTGTCTTTCCCCAAAAAACACAATCAGCATGGTACTAATGTGCTGTAACATGAAAAGATCAATAGAAAGCAGTTGTTAGGTCAAATCTGTTCATTTTCCTTCCACTAGCTTCTCCATGGGATGGATCTCAAGATTCTGAAGATCTTTACAGAGATCCCTTTCCGACACAAGAGGTGAGGGTCAAATTCTTTCAAATTATTTGTTTAGTCACAATGTAATACATTTAAACCTAAACATTTTCGTTTTTGATCCAGTCTGGTGAAACAGGTTTCGTCAAGATGTTATTTGTAGAAGAAACAGGTTTTACAGGTATGTAGGTATTTGACCTCTTTTCCTATATATACAGCATGTCAAATTAAATCACTGTAAAAAACATTGATCATTATTAGAACATACAGCATCAGATGTTTGAAATGACCCACTTTTCCACAGACCTCTCCAGTAATCAGGACATCCTAAAGAAGTGTATGGCGGAACTGAATATTGATACCCCAGGTAAGGCTTCCATTCTCATAAGATACTTCTCTAAGGAGCCATTCCAAGCCGTGCATTAGCAAATGTAAGATTGATTACTTTGACTATTACTCATAGATGTATTTGGTCAATGTTAAGTAGACTAACTTTTCAACAGACTTCCAACCGAATTACCAACCAGGGCCTGTGGAAATTGTTGAGGAGGTTTTTTTGCCTGACCAACAACCCTACCCAATGGATGGAGCCATGGGAGGTATTGATGAACAGCGATCTGTGGAGCAGTTATTGAGCCATATGTCCAGAACCATGAGTGGAGAAAACATCAGTGAGTTTAAGGATGTCATGTCATTACAACCTGAAATTGTATATATGGTCAAATTAGCCTTTTTGAAACTGTCATGTTTGTCGTCTGTAAATGTTATTATTATAACTTCTAAGAAAAGCTTTTATTTAGCTACTCGCTAAGGTTTCATAACATACATAAGAGTTGGCACACTGCACATCATAAGCACTTGGAGTCTGAACATGGATTTATTTTTGCGTTCTAGAAACTTTCTTTAGAGTGGCTGTGTACTACAGAGGGATGAAGGTGTCAGAGGAACTGGTTGAGAACGAGGCTGGACTTAAACTAGTCTACAGGTGAGAAGTCATGAAGAGCAGATATGCCAGATACAGTTTCATTAATAAGTTAGAGTTAAATAGGATATCATTAGAAAGCAGAGACTTAGGGGGTGGCTGTGGCTCAGGAGGTAGTGTGGGTCGTCCACTGATCCAAGGGTTGTCGGTTAGATCCCCATCTCCTCTTCTCTGTGTGTCGAAGTGTCTTTGAGCAAAACACTGAACCCCGAGATGCTCCTGGTGTAGAGGCAAGCGCCTTGCATGGCAGCTCTGCCACCATGAGTGTATAGGTGAATGAGAGGCAACATTGTAAAGCGCTTTGTTCCATTCCGGTTGAAAAAGCACTATATAAATGCAGTCCATTTACCATTTATGCACAGATATACGTAACATGATGCAAATGTACTGGTCAATGACTTGCAAAAGGATCGCCAATGATCTTTTCAATCACACAGCAAGCATATCAACATTTTTCCTGCTATAGCTGCTGTCATGCTGTCAAGTCAATATACCACTCCGCCATGTCTCTTCATAAGGCCTGATCTGACCCAGCCATACGTGGATCCCCAGACTGGCCTGTCCGTGGTGTCCCTGCCTAGTCTGAGGCCTCTGACTGACCGGCAGCAAGCTGATTTGACCCAGCGCATCCTGGACAGCCTAGGAGAGGGGTTGGAGTTGAGGCTGTCAGGCTCGGTGGTCCTGGGCCAGCGCAGGGGAGACAGCAGGGCCTACTGGAGCCTTTGCAAGTTCGACAAGAGCAAACTGCCTCAAGAGGTGTCCAAGTATGAACCCCAGGCCCTGTACTACGTCAAAGACTTTGTCCAAGGTGAGAGGAGGAGAGCTTTTTGTTACGGAAGTCTGCTATCTTTACAATTATGATCTCTTTTATACTAGGGCTATATTTCAAAGAGACCACAAAAACAAGGTACATAGTAAGTACATAGAATACAGTAAATAATAATACACATATTTTAGTGAAATAAGAAATAAATAATAATAATTATGATACTATAATAATACTAATACTACTGTTAATAATACAAATATTGATACAATTTACTCTTAACAAATACATTCCTACTACACTCAAACATTAAATAATTATTCCCCAGAATAGCGTTTTCCCAACATTGGCCTGGGTTTTAGCTATATTTCTGTTTATTTACATAGTGTAGTTATAAGGGTGTATTTCTAGGTTGTGTATGAGTGAGTTCACTGAAAAAAGTATTTTCCACCATCACCTCTTCCAGGCCTGCCTGATTTCATTAACAAGGGTGGTGGAGAGAGTCCTTCCTTCTCCTTGTTCTTCTGTCTGGGGGAGAAGTGGCCTGACCCTGATGGTAGATCCTGGGAGAAAAAACTTGTCCTAGTCGAGGTAAGATCATCCAACACTGCTTGTCTGAGCTGAGACGAGAGGCAACATCCAATACTGGTACTACTCCGTACGTTGGCTGTGAATATTTACCATACAACCCAGAGCTTTTAATATGATTGTTTGAACGTATACAAATGTAGCCAGAAAGATTTTATGAAAAGGTTTAAGTAGTGTTTGTGGTTGATCAATAAGCAACATTATTATTTGTGCTTCTGTAAATACAGTTGTTGCTAATAGGTTTAATTTAATAGGTTTAGAACTATTTATCAACCTTTTTTCATGGTATGAGTAGGATAGGCTTTATCAAGTAGCACACTGCCATATACGTTTCCCACTCATTTCCCCCAGGTTGTCCTAGAAGCTCTCGAGACCTTGAAAATGTTAGCTGTGGCAGGAGGGGCCTCCTCTATGCAGTCTGTGGAATTGCAAATCTCACTCCAGGAAATGATGGAGCAATGTTGATGTAGAAGATGCTCTGCAATACACAATGCTCCTGGGATGTGTTGCTGTACCCCCATGGGCATCAACATATCAGGGTCAACTTGTAAGGGATAGCCAACTTCCTACTTGTTTGCAACGGAAGTGGTATGTCCAATGACAGGAATTTCAGTCTGAAAATGACTTTACTAATAGCAGCTTCCATGAAGTCACAACCCAGGTGTGTAGATAAACTATGACAATTATTGTATGTTTTTATTCTATAGTTTAGGCGATTTACAACCTGAACTCCTATTGACTTTGTCTTGATATTATCTATTTCCCTACCTGAATTTTGCTATGGACTCATAATTGTTTTTACTGAAAGGTACTTTGCATGTAATCGTTGTTGATTTATTTTTATTTTTTTAAATAATGGTGCTGGGCCACAAAGTAAATAAAATAAAAAACACATTTGTGCTGATCAGATTGTTACAGCTTAATCAACATTTTTAATTTGGTTGAAGTAGTTTGAGTACTATTTCCAAGCAGAGGGGGCGCTTAAAGAACAAACAAAAAAATCTCTTCATCTAGAACACATTCCCATGGCACTGCTAATGTTAAATGTATATTCCATTCGGTTGGGTTCTGCCTCATCACTAGGTGTCAGTGCAATGTACAGAGGGTTCCATAATAAGTGATGTTGCGGAAAGGACCATGAGGCTGTTCTGTTAGAAGGTGAATGTGAAATAAAGACTTGTTTTTTTAAAGCTAATCTCTAGACTCTAAATCCTTCTGGTTGTTCATTGCGTGTCAGCCAACATTACACATTCCAAAGCAAAGCAATTAGAACTTGGAAGAAAACACTACCTGCTGTTGTTCTAGTAATTTCTTTCCAATTCAAGGACAGGATAGGATTCCACAAAACTGAAAACATTTTTGTTATTATAACATTCAGTGCCTGCATTTAGATATGTACAAAACAATTTTGTTAGTTGCTGATCTAGATCTGAATTCCATATCAAACATAAGAAAATACAATTTAACCAAAACATGTTTAGAATATATATTATAAGTCCATCGTCTGTTTTTTATAGTTCTACACGTGCAAAGAAAAGTAGTTTTTAAAATGATCACAAACTAAAGGGCAGGCAAACTCCACAAGTATACTACTTCCCCAGGTCCTCTGCTTCCCCGTCACTCTCCGCCCCTGACTCGCCCTCCTCCGCCAGTGAGGTGTCCCTCAGTCCTGTCATTGGCACCAGCTTCCCCTCAACATTTACCTCCATTGGCTGGAGGATGTTGCTACTGAAAACCAAAGAGGAAGAGATCATGAACATTTGCGAGAAGTTAATATCGCCATCAGTACTTCCATCACAGCGGAGCTCTGACTAGCATCCTTCCACCATGTCCAACACTGTTGTCTCTGACTGCAAAGTTTATCAGTGTGGTCATTATCTTTATGAGTACACTAAACATTCTAAATGTCTAATTCTTACTGATAGTGATTTTCATCCACCCTAGTCCATGTGTTTGTACTAGTTCATAAGATTAGTCCTGATAGCACAATCTAGGTTAAAATGAAGAAATGCGTGTCACCTGCCCTACATTACCGTTGTCTGCCAATTCTCACATCTACATGGTTAAGTATTTAGGAAAACACCACAGCATGACCTTTAATCAATATCCATCTTCATACCAAACACATCATCCACCTAGCTGCAATAACGGTAACTTGGAACATACACCACATTAGCACCTAAATTCTATGCCTTCTGACCTAGAGAGCTTGCTAAACAGAGCCACCAGCCTCCTGGCTTCCTCCTCCTTCTCCTCCTCTGTCATTCCCTCCATGGGGTCTGGTTGCTCCTCCTCCACTCGGCCGGTCACAGGGTTGATGCGACCTTTGACCTGGCGGTACTCCTCGGTGTCCGAGTCCGAGTCGCTGGAGTACTGAGCCGACTTGGAGCCCTGACCCCCCAAGAGGCCCTTGGTGGCCAGCAGGCCGGCGGCGTTGCCGTAGCCCGTGTACTTGACGAAGCGGCTCACTGGGGGTTGGAAAAGAGGGACGGTTACAGACGAATGCTAACTGAGAGTTTGAAGCAGAAAACATATGAGGGACTTGTGCGAGGATTCGTGTGAAGCCTCACCGTTCTCTTTGCAGAGGACAAAGATGAGGTCGGCAGCACAGTGTTTGAGGTCTGTGTCCAGGTTGGTCATGAGGCGTATCAGGCGGCTCTTGGTGGTGGAGCCCTCCTCGGGCCTCAAGCTAACATCCCTCAGAGGAGGCAGGACCTTAGGGAGGGGACAGGCCGACACATCATCTCGACTGGTGCCATGTATATTATCTCTGTTGAATTCCTAATTATACTGAATGTTGTTTTAAAAACTGTGTAGGCTTACTGTAAGTAAAAAGAGAAGTACTTATGGTCCATAAAATGTAATGTAGAGAATTAGTTTGCTATGATATGTCATTTACAATACTGAAACTGATTTTGACTGCAGAGAGCTGATGACTGTTAGCATTTAATGATGTGTTTTGACCAATTATTTGAATTGACTTTAAGTACTGTACGATAGGGGTTCAACTTCTTACGTGCTCCCGCATGTAGTGACGCGTCTCTCTGTGGGCACGGCAGCTCTCCGTCAGCAAGTTGAGAACTGGTGTTAGCTTTTCTTTCATCTTATCGCCCTGAGGGGAACACCATTAAAAGACACACCTCACCATTCAGACAGTTCCAAATGGCATAGATTAACAACACATTCCTAGCTTATTGACTGTTTGAATTAGCTATTTCCCTTTAATGTTTGATGTTGGGATAAGTAAGGTTCTAATGTTCTCGACATGAGCAACACAATTTACTTTAAGAACTCAAACATGCCCTTGTTATGGACTGTAACTGGTTCTTCTAAAATGGATAACATATGTACAAATATTCTTGTTGCTATTGCCTCTTTACTACAGGAAGTCTCCTAAAACCAATCCACACTGTTGCTCTGTCATGTGTTTTGATTTATTTACGTATACGTTTCCCCCGCCACCCCTCTTGCCCTGTCCAGGCGCCTCTCCATGAAGCTCAGCATGACGTGGACACAGTCCATGTTGACCCCCAGGCTCTGGTGGGAGTCTGGCCCCGGGGGCACTGCCAGCAGCACGTCCAGACACGGGAGGGGCAGGGCGGTCAGCAGGTTCACCGTGTGCCTAGAGAGAGGGATGGACAACGTTCGAACGTGTTCTCCTTTTTTTTAAAGAACCACATGTCTGCCATCCGCTTTGTTGGCTCTCACCCCTGCAGTTCGTCTGTGTCGTCTTCCATCAAACAGCGCCTCATCAGGCAGAGACGAAGGATGGCCACTAGATGTCGGTAACGGTCTGCATCCTCCTAATAGCGAGAACAACCAGGAGAGACTATTCCAACTCTGTTGCGTAAATGGTCACATTACAGATAGCACACAGACTCCTGAAAATGTATTTGACCATTAATTTTTTTTGTATTAACTGAGTAACTTGAAAGCCGGTGAAAAGGTACACTCATAGGCTAGATATCCCTCAGTAGGTGGACTGACGTGAGCTGTGTTGGAGTTGTTAGATGAGAAGGCCCTCATCTGTTATTCATCCCTCATCCATTATTCATCCATATACTATTTGAAATATATATCAACTACGAATGACTAATGAAATCGATTAGATAAAATACACATTATGTGTGTTCTGGAATGAACTCCCAGGTTACCTCGTTAGGTTCCTGCCTGTGAGAACTGTGTGTGATGTTGAAGAGGACTTTGAGGACCTCCACTGCACGCTGGGAGGCCTCCAGGGTGATAGGTGGTGCTGCGCGATCCACCACCACCTCATACTGCTCCTTCCACTGCACGTCCAGGCACTGCTCTAGGATGGCTGTGAGGATGGACAATCCTCCTTCCTACAGAAGGGCAGGGGATTGAGTAATACGAACATTTTCACACATTGTCTTGGAGCAGTAGGCTATCTTTGGGTTTCATTTACTTTAAGAAGAAACAAAAATTTAAATGTAAGAAAGAATAGGCCAAGCTTAAAGATATACCTGTAAAAGCTGAGTCCTAAGTTCAGGCCGCAGGGCAGTCAGAAGGAACAAGAGGCGTAGTTCATAAAACTGGCCAATGGAGGGCAACGTGGTGCTTTTGGCCAGATAGGCTGTCAGACCTGACAGTAGTCTGAGGGGAAAGAAGTTGTCAATCAACTGTTTGTGTGTGAGACGGTGCTTGTGGATTAATGGACAGGTGCAGGCTCAAAGCCCACATGTGAGTTAGTCTTTGTGTGTGTGTGCTTGTGTCTGTTACCTGAGAGCGCTGAACCTCTCCTGGGCCAAGGTGCTGTTGTAAACCACGTTGCACAGCACCTTCATCGCTTCCTTCCGCTGGTTGTTTTGTCCTACCTCTCCCTTCTCTTCCTCCTCTTCCTCAGTTTCCACATCCTTCCTACTCTGCCTGCGGTCTTTCCTGCCTCGCTCCAGGACCCCATGAGGCTGGCTTCTGTGCGTTTCATGGGCACCAGCGCTGGGGCTATTGTGTCCCACGCTGCTGTCCTGGTTCCCACTGTTGACATCGCTAACGGTAACGTTGCACTCTGCGTCGTCGTCGTCGTTTTCGCAGCACTCGCCGTCTCGGCTGTCGGTGTCTTCGATGTCCTCGTCTGCTTTATCATGGTTTTCTTCGTAGCTGGCTTTGGCCTCAGCGAGCCTGGTAAGGATGTCATCATAGGGGTCAGCGCTCAAGTCATTGTTTTCTTCGGCGGTCTCCCCAGCCTCCACTCCCACTCCAGCTAGTTTGGCCAGGGTTAGGAGGGCACTGTCAGTCACCAAAGGGCCAAGGAGCTTTTTGTCCCTGGAGAGGATGCGCAGGGTGCAAAGGCATACCCTCAGCAGGTGTGGTTCAATTCCTGCATGGATGAATCGTACCAGGACAGTGGCTAAGCTCTGAGAGATGGGGGAAAGGATGGTCCTCCTTGAGGGTTTATTATTGCATCATTCATGGTAATTATTTGAAGTTTTCAAATGTATGTTGGACAATATGAATAGTACAAGTTTTATAAGTCCACTGGTAAACAGACAAAACTGTAGACCAGTGCTCGTTGTTTGCCTGTGCAAGTAATTAGTACCTGTCTGAGGACAAACTCCTGATCACCATGGTATTCGTCATCAGAGTCTGACTCCACATAATCCCTTACTTTTGTCCTCTTGAACTAAAAAGGAAAGGCACGTCCACATGCATTACTGAAATCACATCACGTTAGAACATCAAAATGAGTGCATGATTATAAAAGTGTCCTTCTAAAACGAAACAACTACCTCTTCTAGTTGTCTTTGCTGTGGAGTTCAGAGAAGTCAGATAAGTAATACGATTGTAGGGGAAAGAAGACCACACGTGTCAGACACGGCTCTTGAATATGCAACATCCACTGAATGAAAAGTGGTATTGAATAGACTGCTGGGCATTAGGCTCATTAATACAGCTCTACTCGCACAGCGTAATCCGCCTAGGCATGCAAGAAGTGTGAGGATCAGGGAGACCTGATCCAGCATAGCTACTTATTACCAATGGAGGAAGGGAAGATGGGAAGAGGGGGGGGGGGGGGGTTGCAAGTGGCATAAAGCGTGCAGATAACCTTGTTGTGTGAGACTAGTGAGAGGGAGGTTACACAATGCAATGTAACTAACTTCAGCAGCACGTAGAGGGTTGCGTTAACATGGAAGTTTCTGCTCACTTTTCTCCTGTCCCGTTCCTCTACATCAAAGAAGAAGCACTGAGCGTACTGAAGGAAAAGAGAACATTTATGGACTTTGATACTTTATCAGTACACATGCCTAATGCCATATTTATATTTGATGACTTGTTAGATTGATCTCGATAATGGAAGCATTACTCTACCTCTTTGTTGAACTCCTGTAGCTGGATCAGAACTCCTGTGTTGTCGCCCTGTCTGATACACTGAATAATACCCTCTACATCGAGCTCCATGGCTTCCTACAAGCACACATATGCAATCACAACATCTCCAAGCAATTATACATGGGAGCATTCATGCACATAGAGGACATGCCAAACCTTTAAATCAATATTCTATTGTATTTGCAATTTATGACCAGTTCTTAGACAAGTCATGATTAATATGATAATAATAAGGTCAAAAGGGTGTAAAAACAATGTTTGAAACGGTGTGTTCCAAACAGAAATGATAGATCGAAAATGTATAAAGGAGGCTTTTTTAAATAAAGATCCTCCTACGTTCTCGCTTACCTGTTATCTGAAGGATGTGTTAGGTCTATTGATGTTAACAAGTCTAAAGAGAGGTTGTCGTCGTCCTAACCTTATTTCAACTGCTCTCCCATGCAAATATACCACACAATCACTCCCTCCAGCTCAGATTCTCTTAATTCAAATAGTTTGTTGTGTGCCTGTTCTGCTCAGCCCCTCTCTCTTTCTCAATCCCCTCTCTCTCCTTCTCTCAAAAACTCTCTCCCCCCTTCTCTTTCATTTTAATCCAGCGAATGGAGTGGTTATGTTTGTAATCCATTAATGGACTTTCAGTATACCTCTCTCAGCAATGACCCTCTAATCTTTTTCAGATTTGAAAGATTCCCCCCCTCCCCCCTCTCTCCAACCCATCTCTAGCTTTCCAGCAAATCTGTTAATCCCTTAGCTATAGCTAAAATAAGCACAACGATTTAGCTGATATTGCCTGCTTCAAGCATTACAGTAGTTGCTGATGGCTCCGTATTGTGCATCACCAGATACCCTGAGTGTGGGCCAGCTGTAGCGTATATTTTTTTGCTTTGAACAGTTGCTATTGCACTCAAGTATTACGCCCATCCATGTCTGTGTTGTGCTCTTTAGTAACACTAGATGGTGCTATTTCATTTGAGCCCTATACATCTCTTTTTGTTGTGCCTTTGCTAGCAGGTGTACTCCTTGCTTGTGTTCCTACATAACAGTCCCAAAATGGCCACAAATATTGGCAACAAACAACTTATGGAAACAATCTAAACAGGAAATGATAACTGCTGTGTGTTACCATCTGTAAAATATTGCTTCACTGTGTTGTTTTGACATTCATATACTTTCTAGCAAACAATCCTTTCCTCTATAAATCTAAATCTTATCTGGTTGTCTCATCTAACCTCTTAACGCATGTTTTCATGGGAAAACATAAGCAGGGTTGATGTGTTTACACATTGGGATATAATGTGCGTACATGCTGCTACCCATATAGGGGGTTGCCTCTGTCATCATTCGTCTACTGTGGGGAATGGGAAGGAGGGTGTTTTGTGTGTGACGGTGACTTGGAAGTAAATGACAGTGTTTCCTAACAGGATGCTCACTCGTGTACTCATTGGGAAGAGGAAACTATGGCTGGGGCTCAAGCAGCAGGTTGGTGGCCACAGGCTCCCAACAACAGGATGCACCATGCGTCAACGATTAGGAGAGAAAAGGTAAAGGAGTCCCAACAAAGCCTGGGGATTCTAGGAAATCGCAATCATGGCTGCGGATGTGACTGATTTGGGATATCAAAAGACAGGGGGCAGTGGGACACTAATGGTCAACAGTGACCTTGAAGATGTGTCACTTATGGCAACTATTTTTGATTTACAGTAATGATGGTCTTATGAGATAAACACCTATTTTTCATTTTAGCCACCCAGTCTTATTTCATTCCCATCAACAACATCTCTAGACATTTTAGGTTTCTTTAGTCTAATTTAGGCTTGTTCTGTTCAACCCTTTGGGTAAAGATATTGAGCAAAATAGCTGTTGGTTATAGATGTTTTTCAATTAGATGTAACATATTGTAATTGTTGATGACAAGGTACTAATGGTTTTAGTTAGTTAACTACTGTAATTAAAATAACTATTGGAGAGCACTTTATAATGAATCTTTATGAAACAATCATCTGGGTAAGAAGTTGTTTAACATAAGGACAATCTAGATGTCAGACAGAAGCATAGTGTTACATCCAAATTTCTTTACATAGTTTTAAATTTTAACTACTGTTTATTTTGTAAATAAAGTTGAAGTTTGAGTGTATTTTACTGAAATGAACTGCATGATATTTTTATTTGGATGTATAATTCAGAAAGCTTTGCAGAAACAGTCCTTGACTTAACACCCACAAAAAAGTCAATTTCCACATGGTCTGAGTGTCCAAAAGCTGTATCATGACAAACATGAAGACATATATAACTATTAGTCTGCATGAGGATATTGTTGACAAGCAAAATGTTTTTCAAGGTTAGGTTAGATTTTGGGCTTAACACCTTTCAGGCTATTTTGAGCTTAGTCCTTCACAGGTATTTTCGCAATCAAAAAAGTTTAATCTGCAAAGGGGAAAGCCGGTATCATTATTCGTGCAACAAGTACAGCAGAGGAATTTGTCTAATGGTTTTGCTGGATCGTCTGTGTGAAAATAAAATTAAGAGATCAGTACAGAATATAGTGAAAACAGTGCAGTTCTTTAAAAAAGAAGGGGCCTGTCAAGATGAGGATCGTGCCAAGTGAAACGTTACCACCAGCATATGTGAAACTACAAAAATGTATCAACAGTTAATCATCAAAGAAATATACTAGCCACTGTAAGTGTACATGTTGGCTTCCATAGCGGTTGTATGTGTGCATGAGCACATGTGCACACAGGCAAAGCTATGACTCAATAAGTTATTTTCATGGCAAAACAGATGTTTTTACAGGAAAAGTCCACAATAGACTCTGAAGGGAAGCAGTGACTGGGGGAGGCAAAGCAGTGGAGGAGGTGGGGGTGCTTTACAGAAGGTGGTGAAACTAACATTGTCAGGTTGAAGAATTTGAGATAAAATATAATAGACAATAGGATAATTTTAAAGAAATTCAGAGCTAGTAGGTGTGCAAAACAAGGCTTAATTGAAATAATAAAACTTTCCATTTTAAATAACTTATTTGGTGGTAAATGTCTTGAGGGTTCCTGATGAAAGTTTTTTATAAGGTGAGGGACTTGTGGTGAAGGACATTTCAGGAAGAAACAGAGCGACAGCAAGCGTGACTCAAGGGGAAAAATGTGGCGATAAAGAAATGTTTTTAGGAGAGATGGAGTTATTTTGGGCAACGGGGTTTCCTGCAGGTGATGAAAATGAAAGAATCATTGGCAGAACAATTGGTCAACAGCAAGTGTAGCAAGGACAGACTGAGAGGGAGAAAGGGTGTGTGTGTGTGTGGGTGGGTGGGTTGGGGGGTGTAGAGAAATCCTACTAATAAAAGTTAATACAAACAACACTGAAGGAGTCAGGTCAGCTGAAGTGCGTGTTTATTTCCTAACTTATGACAACTACATTGGTTGTACTCAGATTCATGTATGAGCGGAAGTTGGCCTGAAGGTGTCTTCACTTATCGACACACCTCTCTACACCCCACCCTGGCAGCAGATAAAAGACCAGAGAAGGAGCGAGCTAACAGACTTAAAGAGCCAGCGATCAAACACTGCAACGCAAGAATTGATGGTTTTCTTCAAGCGCCAGAACAGGATTTTCAGTTTTTTTTGTGGTGAGTTGTTACCACAGATTTACTTAAAACATTTCTTGGTTTGTGATATATTTGACATGTATTGTATGAATTAAAGGATGCTATGAGACATCACATGTAATACAAGTGTAACTATGAGGGGCTATACGGTACTTATTATAATGATGATGATGGAGCTCCAGATAATGTCTTAATATATATATATATATCTATATATATATATATATATATCTATATATATATAGATATATATATATATATGTTGATTATCTTTCCCCCAGGCTACTGCAGTATGGAGATGACTGTCCTGCTGTTACTGACCGTGCCTTTCACCATAGCGTCCCCCCTCAGAGCAGCAGAGAGGTGAGCTACCGACCATGACCCGCACAACTCTCAGCCACTGACCAAGGAGACAGGACACATTCTGACTGGACACACACATTCATTATGTCCTTAAAGGTTATAAATGTAGCAAATAGGAAAATGCATCTATCAACACCAAAGAGCATGTGTGAGAAACACTCTGGCTTCATAGCAGCATTGTATGAATAAAAGGGAAAAAATGTAGAATAATATTGCCATAGTGGTTTTCTTTTAGGCTGGGGCTTTTCAACTTTTATGGTACAATAATACAACACAGGTGCACTATCACATCTGTCAAAAATAATATACAAAGGCAATGAGAAACACAGTTTGCATGTGGAATATTACAACTGGCTTGCTAACATGCAATGTTTTTTGATGGTTTGACCTGCAGGATGCATTCAAACACCCACTCCTCTCTGGGAATTACAAGTTTGAAGGGCACAGAAGAAATTCACACTCCAGTAGTGAAGATTATTCCATTCCATTCAGAGGTCAAAGGCCAGGGTGCACTTACAAACAGGTAAGCCTAATACAAATTAAAATAAAAGTTATTTTATCAAACTTTTATTTATTGGCATCAAATAATTTTTCTTCTTAACTAAACTGCTGCCTGCTGAGAAATTATTTACGTTCACGTCTTCTGTTCTCTTTTACAGCATTGTCCTGAAGTCCCGGGTAAAGCGCGCACCTCAACGGGGATGCCAACTCGGTACGTGCCAAGTTCACAATTTGGCGAGCACCCTGTACCAAATTGGCAAAACAAATGGAAAAGAAGAGTCGAAAAGGGCACACGATCCGCAAGGATATGGCAGATAGTACATAGAGAATTTAAGCCGTTTTGGACAATTATGGAGATTATCTTCGTCTTTATCATCTCATCAACGCATCTCCATGCTAGGCATATGAACGACGGAGTGGTACTCAATATTATGGATTCACTCGTATTCACATAATCTCAATGTAGCGTGAGTTTTTTTGGATGTTGAAGGAAAATGATTAATCATTTGTATATTAAATGTTTTACTTTGCCTATTTAAACGTAAGATGAAATAAAAGTTTAATATAATTTAAATTGTTGTGGTAGGTGTTTTGTTAAATTTAGGTAAATTATAACTTTTCTATAAAAACTTCGTCAAAGGTTTAAAAACATTACAGTGCACGACTGTACAAACTGTTCCGCATTCTTTCACTTGAGATTTGTACGTAGCGTGACTAAACCACACCCTCACCTGACTTTTTAAAACGTTTCCTGTTATACTTGCTAACCATGCACTGAGAGACATCGGAGGGGGGAAGCTCTGCTGTCCATATGATTTTTAGTTTTGTGGGAATAAGCGCGCAGATTTTTTAATGAAAGCTAGTCATTGTCAAGACGTAATTAAATGACTCATCATTATTCAGGAGACAGTGAAGATGGAAAAAGTTGGAGGCGGCGGCGTCAAACCGTCTAGTTCGGAGAAGGATCAGGTGGGAAATAAACATGACTCTACCTGATAAAAAAAATACCATGCTCTTGTGTGTCATGGATGAGGTCAGCTGTCCATTACGGTATTTGAGGATGTGTCCTGAGTTTTTCTTGGGACTGATATATAAAACTGCTTCTAACTTCTGTTACACTACATGTTCTTATTATTTACTTATAAGCCTTCATGCAGTGTTGGAGATAATCATTAGACGTGTTTAACATGAACATTTAAATTGACTTGCCACAGTTGTGTAATTTAGAAGGCCTGGTACTGTATGCAACATTATATGGAGAAAACTGTAAATACTCTTTGCTCTGTGCCCCTCTGAAGACGAATTTACGAGTTATGCAGTGGGCATATGCCTGGCATATTTATTAGATTTATGAGTCTTACATAACAGTGCATCATTCCCCAGACATGGATCCCCAAAATGATCAAGAAAAGAATGTGCTCTACCTTTGTTGAAGATTCTTTCAGGTAATACATTGTGAACATTCAAATGTAATAGAGGTATTTTGGAGGGGGGTCCTTCTGGTCCCAGCAAAGAACTACATTACGTTAGCTCTTATCTTATAGAACCTTGTTAAAGGTGGTTTAAGGGAAATTTCTTGGTCAATCTGTGTCATAAATGTAAAGTATGCATCAGCCCAGATTTAGGCTCTGGCTGTGATGAACTTGACATTATTTGTTCCCAGTAACGGCGCATTGTGCCAATGTGGAGTAGCAAGGCAGAGCCATGCACCTGTTGCCCTGGGTGACTATTTTGGCACAGCTATTGTTAACCATTGGGATAGTGCCCAGCACTCAACTGAATATCCCACGGATGCCTTTGGAGAGCTCCAGTTTGCTGGAGCCAGCAGAAGACAAAGCTATGTGGGTTTTTATGCATACCTATCAGTGTTATTGAATTGATAGTCTGAATGTGTGGTTACAATTGCTTTTTGGTCTGTGTCTGACGAACTGCATAGACATAAAACAATGTATTAACCTTTGCACCACTTTGATTAACACATTAACAGTTTTTTTATTATTATGCACTTGGCGAGTGTAGAATCGTATATGCAGCAGCATGTTTATTAGAGACGAAACAACCCTCTTAAGTCATTTTATTCTACTTTCAATTGCAAGCCCCCCCGCCCCCTCCATGGGCTTTGTGTCATGTAATCAACACAGACGTCATGCTATGTCTCCTAGTTCCTGCGCCTGTCCTTGGACACGGCTCCCGCCACGATCTACCGTCTGATGACAGCTCACTGGGGGCTGCCCCTGCCCAACCTGGTGGTATCCCTGGTGGGGGGAGAGGGCAGGGCAAAGGTCAAGACCTGGGTCCGCGAGGTCCTGAGGCAGGGATTGGTCAAAGCCTCTCAGAGCACAGGTACTCAACTGAATCTGGAAGGTGTATTGACAAACTTCACATTTGGAATGGAAAATACTTTATTGATCCTTGGGGAAATTGTAATATCATCGTTAAGCCATCAAACAATATTAAAAAACAACAAATCCGAAATAATGTAATAAAATGCACACTTACTTGTTGGACACAAAACATAACACAACGCTTTTTTAATAATAAGATAATTGGATCATTCACTGAACAGAAATACCTGTTTCAAAATGACACTATGATTACATAGTATTAATGTACATTGTTACAATTTCAAACTGCAATTCACACATTACATATGAAATGAAAACGCTTAGCTCATTAAAGTTCCAGGGTTGACCCCATTTGCAGTGGAACATGAAACTTAAAATGCTAAATTCTCACAATCCTTTAACAGACACAGTTTCTATGGTCCCATGTACCACTGTTCCAGACAATGTTTCAATGTTTGACAGCATGTATATGCGTACCTTTGTCATTGCTTTTGCATTACTATTGTAACAACCATCGTAACAACTCATTAGTAATGAGGAGGAGGACGTGTTGGTGGCAGAGAGAGCCGTGGGCCTCCTTTGAGAGGTGGTGTGAAGGGCTGTGGTAGAGGACAAGGTTTTGTATTTCAAGACAGTGGAGGAGTACGTTTTGTTTGACACTTTGCAGGTGTACTTAAATTAGTTTTGACCTGCAGTTTTGAAGTTTGTGGTTTTCTTTCATACTGTAAATGGATTTCAGATTTTTGTTCAATGATTCCACTATTTCTCTCTACTACACCTTTGACATTTTGAAACATATTGAAACATATATTAATTAATTGATATAATAATTTAGGATTGTAAAACCAACTGAACGCAAACTATTGGTATGTATGGACGGTGTAAATTAATGTTCCTATGACATTTCATAGCAAATAAGTGATTTGAACCAATAATTCTGAAGTTGCAAGTTTTCTCCTCAGATATGAATGCAAAATGCAAGATTTTGGAAGACAAGATGTTGGAAATGGTGAAGGTTTTGAATGTTGTGTCTTAAGGTTTCATAAATAATCACAAGGTTCTGAAATGAGCGATTGTAAGAAATTGTAATGAGAAGGTCAACACTCTACAAACAACACCAACTGTTTGTGACTACAGGCCTTCTGAATTTCCATAGTATTTGGCTGAGGCCAGAGTGATTGTAACGACCGCTTTCAGGAAATGAACAAATACCATCAAGTCATTCATGGCGCGAAAAGATTCTGGTAGGGACAGCCCTGCAGCTGTGAACAGTAGTGGACTTTAAGCTCTACAACTCCTAAGGGGTACCTTCCTCATTTGACAAGGACAATGGCCACTTCCTCCCTGGAGCTGTGGAGAGGCCAGGTGGCACACTGTGATACTGGGCCGCTTTGTCTGAGGTCACGCCAACGAGCCGTCTTGACCCAGGGTCGCAAAGGGAGACTGTAGATCAGAGGCAAAGATAAATCTGTTCACACACACACCATTTGCCTGAGAGAGAATCATGACTGTTGCGAGTGCCTAGTGCAGACTGAGGATGGTACAGTACGGTAGTAGCGTGAGAAAGGCTTCACTATCTACCTGCCTACATACTCTAGATAAACGGGCCCGCATTGTTAATTACGTATGGGCCCTTGTGCAAAAATACTTTTATAGTCCTCGGTGTGACAAATAATCAGGCAATCTGTTTAAACGGCCTAATGGTTGATCATTCAGAAATAAATATATATCAACAAGTTTGGCAGTTGTCTAAACATGCTGGCTTCAATGTATATATTGTATTTTCAGTGTATTGATACTGGTCAAGGGATTGACCATGTTCCATTTTACTGATCAACAGGAATAAACATGTGAATCTATTATAATATTGTATCTATTCTAACTAATTTCTCAGCAAACACACAACAACTCTCTGTATTCCGTCTATACACTTGCTATGCAATAACAGCTGTGCGTCCACCACATTCCCAGGTGCGTGGTTACTGACGGGAGGCTTGCGTGAGGGAGTGGGCCGATGTGTAGGAGAGGCAGTGAGGGACCATGCCACCGCTGCCTCCTCTGTGTCCCTCAACAAGGTGGTGGCTCTGGGCATCGCTCCTTGGGGCCTGGTCCACAACCGGCAACAGCTGGTCAACCCCAAGGTAACCAAATGGATGTGAGGGCATATTGGAATACAAATTTGGCACAGTCCTTTTAAATGTTTTAGCATTAGTGGAAGCCTACATTTATACTAGCCCCGACCCTCCATGTCTAAGTTTTGACTAACAAATGTAATAAAATTTACACTACTTTGAATATCATTCAAAGCATCAATGTTTACCTGTTCCAATTCTGTAAACTATAATAATAATAATACATTTTATTTATAAAGCGCTTTTATGACACTCAAAGACGCTGTACAAAGTTTAAAACAAGAATAAACAAACAGTAAAAACAAGCAAACAAATATCAAACATTAAAAGCAGTTCTGAGAAGGTGGGTTTTGAGCAGGTTTTTGAAGGTGGGGAGGTCAGAGCAGTCACGGATGGGTTGTGGGAGTGAGTTCCAGCGGGTGGGGGCAGCGACGGAGAAGGCTCTGTCACCCCACATTTTACATTACATTTGATATAGCACATTTCTATAACCCAGAGCGCTTTACAGTATTAGTGGGAGTCTCTCCATAAGACAACATTAAAACTGATGTGGTGCGATGGGACCGTTCTTATAAGTTTAGACTTGGGTGGGACACAAGGGCTCAACCATATTCCACTGTCTCCCACATTACTAGCAAGA